>CAEGAE010002757.1:0-55385 GCA_903067095.1 Girardinus metallicus
TATATATAGCTAAAAAATAGATATATGGAAAAATTTAAGACACAACTGCACTGAACCCCATTGAAAACCTCCTGGTTATTTTAGTTCTAGTTCAAACATTAATATTGTTGTTTCTAAATGAATATGAACTTATTTTCTTTGCATTATTTGAGGTCTGAAAGCACTGTATCTTTTTCATTATTTTGACCATTTCTCATTTTCTGCAAATAAATATGAAATTTTAGCTTGGAATTTTGGAGACATGTTTGTCAGAAGTTCATAGAGTAAAAGAACAATAGTCATTTGACTCAAATATGTACATATAAAGGGTAAAATCAGAGAAACTGATATTCTTCTTTAATCATCTGACAGGAAACTTGCGCTGAGTCACTAATGTTGTTCAGGTGGGACGAGGTACAAACCCAGTTAACAAAAGAAATTAATGAAAAACCTTCATCTACTGGCCTAGTCCAAACAAAACCAAGTCACAAGTTTGCAGTCACACGGCTGTTGTAAATACTTTCTTGTGTGCTTTGTGTTTTTAAAGAAGAATATTCAAAACAACAAAAAAGAATTAAACAGAGTCGCATGTTTAACGTTGACAATGTCTAATAACACCTGGCTTGACTTGGCAACCACAGAAACATTATTTGGGACACAACATTTACAGAATATTCCCCGTGGCGAGGCATGTCCACAGCAGGCTGAGCAGACGTGGGTGTGTTTCCAGTAATTACTAGTCTGTCTTGTTGTTAGTTGATCCTCCGGTGCATGACTGACGCCTCGCAAAGATTAAAACTAAGAGGAGCTGCCGGATTTAATAAAGCAGTTGGTAGATCAGACTGGGGGTGTCCCAAACCCACATGCTGGTCTCCTTTGGTTATGAGGCCTTCACCATATGTAAAGGCTATTTCACTTAGCAACCTCTTCTTTTGTTTTCTCCATGTTTCCTTCTTCATCATCTCATCACTGTAGCTGCTTGAGGAATGTTCCCAACAGGCAGGTTTAGTGACACCAGGCAGCTTTTGTACGCTAAGATTTTGGTGCTGCTGCTTACGGTTGTCAAACGCAACTTAGAACAAAACACTTTTGACCATTGTGGCACGTGGTCAAGTTGAAAACGTGTGTCTATACCACAAATCTTCCGTACCAGAACTTGTACTGTTACACCCCTCTCTTCACATGTATTTTTATTCAATTCACTTGAAATATACAATATTAATCCCGAAGAGAAATTAAATGTTATTGACACTTAATTTATACCATTTCTTTGACAGAGAGTTGTTGCAGAAGGAAGGATCATGAAGAGGATGCTCAGGGTTATAATACTTCTGATTTTATGGAAGTTCCTCTCCAGAGGTTCTGCAGTCGTCCCCAGCACAGAACCAGCACAGAACCAGCACAGAACCAGCACAGAACCAGAACAGAACCAGCCTTCTTTATCAGGCTGTTGAGCCTTTTTAACATTTGCACACATTTGACTCTGTAGATTAACTTTTCCACAGATACCACTACACCACTGAGATGGTTATTTTTTATTTTGCTGTAAACCATTGTCATTTATTTCAAAACATATATTGAAATAAAATAATTTCAGATTCGATCGATTCCGAATCCATTTAAGTTTTTCTCTGAATAGCTTGAAATCATCAAAAACCATCATCATCATTTATTATATTATATTTATATATATAATATATTATAATTTTGTGACAAATGCAAATATATAATTTTTTTTTTGTTTTTACAGAAGACTGACTTCTGCAATATGTATTATATCAAAAACACTTGGCATGCTGTTTCAATAATAAAGAGTTGTACCATAGCAAAGAGAATTTTAACAAATCTAACAAAAATAAAAGCTGCAGCAATGTTTCCTCAGTTGACAGGCCTTTTTCATACTTTACATCTGATTTGTCTCAGCATAGAAATCCTGTGACTGTCTGCTGCTTGTATTTTGCATATCTTCCCCTCTCACTGAAATAAAACTGAAGAAGTTGAAGATTATATCTTCGGTTGATTTCCTTTGTTTCCGTTTCACTCCAGAGGACAGTGTTCGGAACATGACTTTGCTTTTACTTTGTCTGACATTAATGAGAAAATCCGACCTCATTTTGGACTCGGTTTTATCGGAACATTCCTCGTTCCTGTAGTAAGACTCTCTGGATAACCTCCAGTAGTTTCCAAAATCAGGAGGATTAAAATGGGGGATCAAACTACTAATTCATTCATGCAAGGTCCCGGGTGTGAAAAGGCGTCACAGGAGATCATGTGCTGCCTCGTGACTTCCTGTTCATATGGGGTCGCCACGGTCGCCAGCTGACCTCCCAGAGGCATAGCTCAAAGAAAAAAAGAAAAAAAAGTCTCTCCTTTGGATTGAAACAACAGAAATTATAACATCTCTTTGAAATAGACTGGATTTTTCTTTAAGTTTTTAAACTAAATAAATAGAATCCATTTTTGTTTTGTAAAACATTGAAGCCTTTCTCAGAATCATTTCCACCAACACAAAAGAACAGAGTCGACTACTCCCCTTTAATTCGTCTTTTGATTATTCAAGCCTTGGATAAGTACTATGAATTTCATTGACGTGAATGGAACCACATGGCTCTTTTTGAGAGATTTGCTAGAAAGCAACATGCCCAAAGTGAATTTAATTCAGTACACCTCAGGAACTAGAAGGTTTATTTGAATTATTATGAAAGTAAAAGTAAAATTATGGTGAATACTTAAGAGGTCTAAAAAAATGACATGTTACTGAGTGACAGCAAACACATATGGCACACAGCAGAAAATGGAAAAAGAAAAAAAATGTCCATCTAGGATCGAGAAGCTTGAGCAGAAGAACTCAGACTTCCCTCTCTCTGGCCATTTTGGCCAGTTTTTCCACAGCGTTCCCTGGCCAGCCAAGAAAAGTAGCCCCTCTGGTGTTCCAGGGCTTCCTCTGGGTCTGTCCACCAGGAGGCATCCTAACCAGATGCCCCAGCCACCACAGCATGCTCCTCTGCATGTGGGAAAGCAGCATCTCTCCTGGTTGACCAAACTCGTCACCCTATCTCTACTTAGCAACCAAAGAACAAAGTAAACCCACAAGAGGACAGAAAGGCGCCACACTGGCTGCACTCCATGAAACCAACACCTGTCTTGTTGTCGTCAACCACCATTTTCAAATACTTATTTCTGGAGCTTGCTTTTGTTCTTTTACATGGTAAATTTCTTTCGCCTCTATTTAGACTATAAGAAAATGATCAACACCACTTTATATCGTGCCTTTCTACAATACTTCATGTATTGTAGGCTTATTTAAAACCTGGCCCACCACCTGAGGTTGGGGTCGAAGGTGACAGGCAGGGACCTCGGTGGTCTGATCTATAAACTGTAGCTCACTTTAACACAAATATCTAAATATTACTGTCGGCTTACATGAGCTGCAGTGACAAACTCCAGTTGTATGTTGCAAAAAAACCCAAAAAAAAAACAAAGGAGCAACTTTAATTCCTCCAGCAGTAATCTATGAGTTGTAGTTCAGGGTAGCGCTTCACGGAGTTTTAAATTAAAACTAGCATAACAAACACAAATGGACACTTTTACAGTCCGTACATCATGTGAATATGCGGAATGTGTTCTGCTTTACCATGTATAATTGGAAATATATCTTTCCCACGATAATGATGTCATCATGCAATGAGCGCGGAGTGAACCTTTTTAAATATTATGTAATTATTCCTGCTATTTGCTCTGAGAGCAACCAGTCAAAAATAGTAATACAGTCACACGCAGGGCATGAAAAGTTCCCTTTCTTCTTTGTTGCTGTCTTTTAGAGTACTGGAGCATAAAATTAGAATATCATGCTATAATAGTACTGACAGAGAAATCATTTAATAGCTATAACTCAATTCTGTATTTTGTAATTACTGTAAAAGGCGGCGGTGAAGAAAAGCAGTGTGGACGTCCTGCCCTTATTTTAGGGTTTGGTGTTTGTTGTCGAGCCTCGTCTCTCACCAGAGCAAGAAATCACGTTTGACAGAATTTAAACGGCCGTTTTCTACTGGTGCTTTAAGGGAGGCGATTGCACCCAAAGGTGCAAGTTAACATTTTCGACTGAGCAATGTCAGGTCAGAACGAGCGTTTTTATCTGCCGCACTTGCAGAATATGCCCCACATAAAAACAGAAATCTCACAAAAAGAAATGCTCCTTGAAGCAACGCGGCAGCCGGCACCAAGGATATTTAAAACTATGAATCACAACATGGAAGAGTAAATGCTGGGTGGGTGAGGGATGTCTTTTTTCACATTCCTCAGAAACTCAAAAGACCCTGCCAGTGTATAAGCATTTTTTGAAATTTTATCTTCCTGTTTGCAGCTCATCTTTATGTGCAGTTAAAAACTTAATTTCATTTGAAATTCAGTAACATCCGGCCATAAGACACGGGATTCCTGTCCTGTGGAGTGTAATGGCAGCAGGTCTGTTTGTGCTTTAAGAAATGTTCCACAGTAACATGGATATAGCGAAATTATACTCTGACTAAAACCAAAACGTGAGTCAGTGGAGCTTAAAGTAAACTAACGGACACACCTTGCAAATCATCATTGATGTGTCATTTTTTCTTTTCTTTTTTCTTTTTAAATTTTTTTCAATCCTTGCAGAACTATAAAATCTGCTGGCACCGTCTGAGCGGTGCACAGCGCTGGCATGGAGCTGGACTGCAGAACATCGTATACACAAACCCTACCCCGCTGATGCTCTCATGTTGATTTGAAATGATATGATTGTTCCCAGAGTTTGAAACTGAACTGGCTTTGCTTTGTCACGATGAAAGAACCTACATGTGTAGATGAATGTTCATCGCGCCAACAGATGACAGAAAGTATCATAGTAATTTCCTCTGAACTATAGTAAGTTGTTGGCTTAATTCTAAATAGACGCTGCATACTAAAGCTTTCGTTTTCAGTATCAATTACTACATTTTGCCTTGATGAAATCTGGTTACATTTTACTCAGATTTTCTGAACATTGTTCCTTCTTTTCCAGTTCATTTGAGGAAAACTGTGACACTAGGAAGCAGAGTGAGATCGGACCACACTTATGTATCGTATCATTCTAATAAATCCATGTCCTCCAACAGATCAGGTTGGAGGATAGAAGAGAGTTAATCCACTTGTTTACTATTGCTATCACAACATAAATTGTGTGTATGCTATTTACATTACGTTTCAGTGTATTTATAATGTGTTTTAAGATTTTATTCAGAGGCTGTATTGAGTGTGCTCGTGTAGATTGTCAGTGATTCGGGAACAGACTGCAGCTTTAAGTGTTGACTTGTTTCAGAAATTCAAGCTTTGGGCCTGAAGCACGGATGTGTTCTTCTGTTAAAACATGGAGGGACAACTGTAGTGTTAATTTTTTTGTCTTCTTCTTTTTGTCACGCCGTTACCATGGCTACCAAACTTTATATGTTGTCTACTTTCCACCTTGTTCAATTGCCTCATAAAATTGTGTTTCTTTACTCTTTTCTCCTGTTGTTGATCATCTCGCTCAGTTAGATGCACTATGCTCCCATCCACAGCTGTTTTTTACTCCCCTGATTTCCCTGTGCCTGTTTCCCATTCATCTCTGATTAGTTCTTCTGGAATATTTAGTCATTTCCTCCTCTCCTCAGTGTTTAATCTCATATTATTCCACTGTTTGTTGCTGGACTCGTCCGTGACTCTGTCCCTCTGACTCCGTGTTCTGACTGTACGTTCTCTAAGTTATTTCTTTTCATGGTCTGTGTTTGCATCCTTTTAAGGTACAAACATGACATTGGCAAATTTATTTTGATATTGATCAGGCATTTTCCATGCCAAGAGAACGTTATTAGAGTATTTCATTATTTTTAAGGTTGCAATTTTCTGCAATAGGTTCAGAAAGTGCTCAGGATCGGAAAAAATGGGATGCCACTGATAAGCTGCAGATGAGTTGTTTTCTACCATAGCAGGACGTACATACTGTCCACAATATTTCCGTCATACCTATCATACTGTACTCTTAGCACTGTCACAGTTCTTAGCTGTGACAGTGCTAAGAGAACTGTCACAGCAGTGCTCTTAGCTTTTGTTTTCTTCTTTGCTCTTAGCACTGCTGTGACAGTTCTGGTAACACAAACACAACCTGGGCTAAAGATTTTCTTCTGTGGGTTGTTTTTTATTTTTTTCTATTAAAGTAAAACTAGTGGAAACATGCAAGTCTTTATCCACACTGGTCTCCATTCTTTATGTGCTAAAAACAGACAAACAGTAAACCTCTGATCTAAGGAATAAACCAGCTTCACTTTTGGCTGGACATTCGACGTTTTGCTCTACACCTAGGGTTTCACGCATCTGGTTTACATTCAAAGTCCATGTGGAGGTGCGTTGAAGGCGCGCCAGACGCATCAAAATTGCTCTAGTTGTTGTTTTCTGTTACTGGCCTATTGGTCGGACCCACTGGACGCTCTTGGTGCTTCAAACGATCAAAACGGTTCAAATCGAGCCATGCTAGATGCACGGAACTCGCCTCAACCCTCGACGCGCCTCCACATAGACATTGAATGTCAACCAGACAAGCCTGACACTCAAAACATGTTTGGTGTAAAAGCACCATAAAGGTTTGATCATCGAAACAGTAAAAAGTAAAAAAAAAAAAAAGAAAAGAAATTGTTCTTGAGGTCTAATATTTCTAAACACAGTGGGCATCAAAATAAACCAGTTTACTGTAAATTCTTCTATCATGGCTCAAAGTTGCATCATATGCTAGAGGAATGGCATCAGAAATAAGATAAATATGATTTTACATAAATTCATTTATCTGTTTGTCAGTCCCTAAAATCTGTCCAGTTGTGTTACCCATATATTGTTCTATCATTTAGGAGGAAAAAATCATGTTAGAAAAGAAGACTACTAGATCGGTGTAATTTTCTTTTTTACCTAGTGACTCATAATCTAATTCAGTAACTATACGGCACTGAAAGGTGGTAGCTTTTGTTTTTTTCTTTGTAAAATATCATAAACTGAACGTCCTACAATATCCCTAAAGCTTGTGAGAACTTTGAATGCAGGAGAGTGAATTCTAATTAAAACTTAGGAGCAAAAGGTTCTAAGTTTACTGTCCTGATTACCCAACCAGAAAAAAAAAGTTTTGATAGCGTCACAAAGTCTAGAGAAATAAAGAATTAGCCCTTCCTTTTTTGTTTCTTAGCACTTTTGCCTCCTGACAAAGACAGATAGGTGAGAGGATTTTGACCCTGCAGTCTTTCTAATAAATTAGATAAGACGTTGATTAATTTGTCAGGTCAAATCACCGATATCTTCATTAAATGACAGTCCCTTTTCAGCCTATAAATTATTCATATTTATCACGAGCAATCGGAATTTCAAATTATGCTGCAGGATGTAAGTTGATGACGGTGTCAGGTCCCTCGTAAAACTAGACGCTTAGCAAAACATTATCGGATAAATAGCCGTTCAACCAGCGAAGAGCCATAACTCAGTTGGTAATATTCCTTTCGGAGAGCCAGTCGTTAGTTTTGGGAAGTCCGGCGCTCGACAGGGCAGAGAGCGGGAAGAGGAGGAAAATGACTCGCAATGTGAACAGCTTTTTGGGCTTCGGCGGCTTCAACATGTGTCCCAAGGGCGGCACTCTGCTGCTGCAGCTTTTGAATATGTATGTGAGTTATTGGTCCTGGGGGGGTGAAGCCGCTAAATATCCACAGAGTGGTGGACGGGTGACGACGGGGACCCGGCCTCCTCCTTCCTTTATCCGGGGCTGTCTGCTTTCTGATGTATCTCTCAGCACAACTGCTTGAGATTGCCTCATCTATCATTGGCCTCACATATGAAAATGTTGGATGCTAGCTTTGGGGCCCAGTCACACTGTAACGAGCTCAGTCGGGAGACATTGTCCAAAAACTACAAAAACGCAAGAGAAAGGAAGTCTGGCAGAAAAAGAAAAGTGATGAGCTGAACTTTAATGAAGCTACTCTTAAAAACGCTTTTTTTGTTTCTTTGTTTGGGCTCATTTCTCTTGTTCCCAGCTAAGTAATGAGCCCTATTGTGGCCTCATTAGTAGATAATAGTCTAGTACTTATCAAGAATCCGTGTATGTACATATATATATATATCACTCATTTTATGAGTGGAATTTGAAACTACTCAATCGAGCTACTGTCTATTTTCAGGGACATATGGGCCAGCAGCATGGCGGCAATCAACGGCACAGTCTTGCTGCGAAATTAAAGACATGTTTATAATTATGCTCCCATGCCAAATCTCTCATATCCTGCCTTTGTTTATTGGGTTCCTCTAATAATGTGTGAAGGGGGATCTTAATTAGATTAGGTTTAATAACGGAGTTACCAATTTGCATTATGCAAGGTCATCTGTTATCTTCTGAAACTTGGAGGGCCAGGTTTACGTAGCTGTTGGTGGAACTTGTTCGGCTCCACGCACACACCAACACACACACACTCATAACACTGGATGTTGGAATTAGCCCATAAATACGGGTTTTGCCACATAGAGAAAAAAAAAGGCTTTTATGATGCTGAAGGCACTTTGAAGGGGTTTACTTTGACCTCTGGCCGTGGCAGAAGACATTTGTTGTTCAGATTATTTTTTTGAACATGTTGATTACTTACCGTTTAAAAATGTCAGGATTCTATAATGTTGTTTCGATGGGTTCTGTCCTCACCTTCTTTTCTTGGTGCAGGTTCTCTGTGAGCGCGACGATCCACTGGGTGTTCTCAGATTCGCGCTCCTCCAGTCCAGTCGCCTGTTTGGTAGCAGTAATTAAGCTTTCTGGTTGTCGCAGCTTTTTTCCTTCTTCTTCTTTTTAGAACATTTTACCTGTTGCAGATTATTATTTTTTCTCCTCATGTACTTGAAAGAACACATTACTGCCTTCACACCGGGACGGTAACAGCACACAAACATCAATGTGCATTATTACGTTTTCAGTCTGCTTCAATCAAGGCAATGAATTAACTGGATTTTTAACACGCAGAATTTGTCACAAAGTAATTGATTTGGACAATGGCTGAATTTTATCTATTACCTTTTGTATGGTAATGGATAAAATATGAGTATTTGCTCAAAAATGTAGCAGCAAAAAAGGGTTTTAAATTGAAAATTTTGCTTATATTGTATATACATATTTTCAAATAAATTGCTATTAATTACAAACGGTGCAATTAACTTCATAAAAAATGTATCGACACAAGTTTAATATAGTGTTGGGGAATGTTCGCTTTATAGGTTCTACAACTTGGACTCTTCTGAGGAGATCTGAGGTCAGACAGTGAGCTGGTGAGAAAACTTAGCTCTCTGTGTTTCCGTAGTTTAATAAATGCCCACAACAGTTATTATCTTATGCCTTTATCATAGCGTAATAACCAGTGTTGATGTTTGGAAAAAAGCAGAGGTTCCATCTGTTAAATTGTGGCTGGAGGAACTGGTAAGGCTCTCTCTCATCTGGGAAGAATACGATTCTCATTAGTAAACAAATTAAAATGATTAAATAAAACCTGGCAACCCCTTCTGCAAAATATTGATAACTCTATTTGAAGAGGGTTTGATTCGAGCCTCGGTGTGATAAGACATAAGTCCTGGGGAGAGGGAGGTGGGTCATGGGAATGTTCCTGCTTTATTATGTCACTTCTGTTTTTTTTATTTTATTTTTATTTTTTTTTTTTTTTTTTACTGTCTTTCTTACTTTTTATGTTCACATAAGAAAAAATAGGACAAATTTATGTTGTTGACGTTTCAGTTTTTATGTCTGATCTCTCAATGAGACAACAAAGATATTCTTTCATGTGGAGATCACAAGGCCAGCAAACTTCTTCCGCACCAAACTCACTCATTCCTGTCTTTAAGGAACTTTCATTTTCCTCTGTAGGCCAGAAATGTTAAAACAGGAATGGACTATCTCCCAAGCTGAGCGCTGTGTGGTAAACTGTGTGGTGTTGTATCATTCAGAGTTCATTCCACCTGAGCTAAGAGGTTGAGAATACAGAGAAACATCAACACAGCATAACCCCCCCCCCTGCACCAGAACTCTCAACACAGCAGCTGTCAGCGAAGTGTCTTTGCTTGACTTGACCATCATTCCAGAGAACATGTCTGCTGCTTTAGAGGCCAGTGGTGGAGTCACCCACAACGCTGCTTCTGACACTTTGTGTGGCACTCAGTAGTATAAGGCTTGGCTGCAGCTGCTTGGCCATTGAAAACGCATTCCACTCACTGTTCTGAAGCCAATCTGAAGGCCACGTGAAATTCAGAGGCGTTGACTCGGCAGATACTGTAGCTGTTAACCTCGGCGCACTACTGCTTTGTGGCCGAGTCGCTGCTGCTGGCAATCACTTCCACTTCATAATGATCCCACTAACAATTTGACTGTGGAATTTGTGCTGGTAAGATTTTGTGACTGGACCTGTTTATAGCATCATGGTAGTACTACACTGAAATTTATTGAACTTCTGAGACCAAGTAACAAGTAAAGGTACTGGAATAGTGACCTAGTTAACAGAGTACCATTAACACACAAACAAAAATTAGGCTGGAACACGCCCAATTATAGACATATTTACACATACATGAAATGGATCAAGTCAAAATGACCATACTGCAGTAGCAGATAAAAACAGATGCCTCAAAAATGAACATAGAACCTAAATATATGTAAATCTCTCTCCCTCAATCCACACAGACACACACTGCAAAAAAGTAAATAAAATAAAATAAGTCAGGTGCCAGGGAATGCTTCTGTCAATATATCAGATTTGTCACGTTCGACTCAAAAAAGAAGATGAAAGGAAGAAATATTGATAGGAATGATAATCACCATCAACGTATGGAACACCTTTACTTTACAGTCTGGGATATTAGGAAAATTGATCTTTCTGAGAGTTCTTAGCAGAGGGCTCCACAATCCTAAAAAATTAGTAGACAGAGCCTCTGAAAGTAAAACTAAATTTTTTCGAGTTTTGTCTTGAAGCCAGCGGACATATGATGGAGGGTGAAGAGACTTCATTATAATCACTCTTTGTGCCAAAAAAGTCAAGAAAGCTAAACTAGTAAAGATCTTTACCATAGAAATCTGAACATACTGTATTATTGATTCACTGTTTAAACCTTCTTTTCATTTATTTTCAGTTTCTCCTTTTTGTGTTATAGCCTGAATGAAGAAGTAAAAAGTTAAAAACTATACCAAATTCTGATTAGTAGTGTACAATAATAAACAATTTCATACACTGACGTGTCATCAAAATTACCTCAGGTTTCAAATTGCGGACATCCGTCAAGATATCAGTTGATTCACTCTACCCACAGAGTTGCCACCTGAATGCAGAGTATCCCACTGCTTCACAGAGCTAAAAACAGAGCACTGACATGACAACCAGTTGGCTTCATACAAATATAATTCAATCTAACAAAACGATCACTTCCTCCTGTTTTAACAGATGGTACTGGAAAAGTAAATCAAACTCTGAAAATGAAAATACCCCTAACTTAATTTAAAGCGTAATTGCAGCACTCAATAAAATTGTGTTTTCTGGACCCTCATTCGCCACAAACTGGATGCAGAAAGTCAGTTGTTTTTAGGTTAGTGAACACTAAAAACAAGTTTGTTTGACTTTTCCTGCTTTTTCTTTAGTATTTTTGCGTCAAGGAAAGTTATCAAAATATTTGCTTCTGCAGATGATACTGGTAACAAAGTCTCATTTTTGAATGAAACAACTTAGATTTTTGAAGGTTGAATAGTTTGAGTGGGGATGGCTAATTATCACTGTTGGACAATCTTTACACTGTCTACATTTAACAAGGCTAGACTGTGTTATCTATTCTAATAGTAAAAATACTACTGTATCTCAAATTGTCAATGCTTGTTTTAAATGAAACGAGAATTCATCCCTTCTCCAACAAACCTAAATCAAATGAGAGGCTCATCACCAGTTAGCCTGGAAAAACTCAGCCCCTTGTTTTACCTTTTGTTTCATGCACAGGGTCTGGATCCTTGACTATTGCGAAATGATTCCCTGATGAAGGTGTGGACTCTGTTGAAGTTTTAAACAAATGGATGTGTTTTTACCCAATTGCTAACATTTGTCCCTAACAGATTTAATGCGCCAGATCGACAGTGAAGAAAACTACACTTCAACATTCCTCTTGCTCCTACTGTAATTGCTTAATATATGGAAACCTGGCAAACATGGGCCGAATGGCTTCGCTCACTTCCATCACTACCATTGCCAAACTACAACCATAGGCAGTCTACAATTCAAAAACAGCACAGAATCTCAAAGTCATCAGTCACAACTTCTCCTGCTTGCTAAGTGGCCAGGATGAAATGCCCAGGTGGATCGGTGAAAGGAGATCCAGAAAGATCAGAGTTGAGGAGAAAGACAGTAACCAGGTTAGTTTCCTGATCTCTTATGAGTTGACAGAATTCAGCTATTTGATTCAGGATTGTTGGAGTGTCTACACGTTCCAGGACGGTAGTTCTCGAGGTCTAGACTTGGGCACCCTTGTTGTATTTGGTACCGAATAAGCACTGTTTCCTCTCCTGGTGTCTTTTTGCATGGAGTTTGTATGTTCTCCTTGTGTGAGTTCTGAGTACTCAGACTTCCTCCCACAGTCCAAAAACATGACAGTGAGGTTAACTGACTACACCAGGTTGGTCTTAGATGTTAGTGTTTTTGTGGTTATGCTGCCCTGTGATGGATTTACTTGTCCAATGACGGCCGGAGAAAGGCACCGGACACCTTTGCTGCAGACCAAGTACAACTTTTCATGAAAAAGATATCCTCAGATAGCTTAGGCCTCTTTTATCTGAAAAAAAAAAAGGTTCAGGAATGGTTTGAGAAGCATATCGATTTTGAGATGTTGATCTGCCCTCCAGATTCCCCAGGTCCCAATCTAATAAAACACACCAAACTCTGGCTGATGTCCACAGACAATTGGCTTGATTTTTTCCTTCCAGAAAACAACACTTAAACACATGCTTTGAACCAAACAATCTGAATCAAAGGTGTTAAACTCCTTCATATGACAGGACAACTGCAAGACATTCAGGGTTTGAATCCCTGGATGACGATCACTTTTGACTACTTGACAAGGTTAAAAGTTTAGCTCCCTCATATCAAAGTATAAAGATGCCAAGACTGGCTAAAGACTACGTCTTAGTAATGTAATATTTGTTCACCCCATCGACTGATGCAATCTCACGACTTGTGTGTTTTTTTCAATCACATAAGGTGGTCTAAAGCTTGAAAGGATATCAGCATGTAGGCAACACCCCGACACCCCAGGCCCGCTATGGCTTTGTTTTAACTGCAGAAAACTAAGAACACAGGTTCATGAATCTAACGCAGTTACGATGGTTTATGTGTAATTTCGAACTCTATTTGTATCAAATTACACACGCTCCCATCCTTAGAACTTATTTTTTTTGGGGGGTGAGGATTTGTTCATCTCTTTCTGCTGTACTATGAGCACGAAATTGGCCGCGGCGTTGAGTAGTTACTAACGACGTCTAAAGGAGCGATCAGAGAGGCAGAGCTGGCAGTCTTGTCATAAAACACAGCTGAGGTGAGACCAATGAATAAGTGAAGGAGACCCGTGTGCTAATCCCACAATCAGCAGCGTCTCCACGGAGGGGTTTAGCAGGAAAGCAACAGCTGCAGTGGTGCGCCGGTCAGAGCAACAAAGCCCGCAGGTCATCTGGCAGAGGTTTAATCAACACCCAAATCGCAGCAGCTCGACCATGAGGATTTACTTTCAGCGCCGCTTTTATTCCTGTTGTCTTTCACTCTTACAGGAAGGCCCTTTCCTGCACTTGCTGAAGGCCGGCGTTAAAATAAGGAGTACGCTTTGCTGACCGTGTCATTAAGAGAAAAGAAAAGTTACTTACATCAAGGTTGTTGTTTTTTTTTATTATTATTTATTTAAGACGTTCGGGTCGTGAAGCTGGTGAAGGAAGTTCAGTTGTACATCTTTTCATTTATGTGTGAACAAAGTTCTCATAAATATTGTGAGACTTTTAGTGTTTAGGAAGAAGGAAGGGGAGTCATTTTCTCAACCTGTACAACTTTACAGAGTATCTGTGGTCTTTCTTCTTGGTCTCTAGCATTTGTTTGAACAATCACCTCTTATTGAACACTCAGCATTGCTGCACGGGTGGATTTCTAAATGTTCTGAGTGTTTTGTGTTATATGGTTAGAGAAGAATGACTGCTTACAGGACTGGATGTTGCTTACAGATGTTTGTCGATAATTTTTCTTGATAAAACAATTTTTCTCCAATAAAATGTGATTGTAATAGGTGCTATTTCAATGGATTGTTTTTTAATATTTTTTTTTATTTAGACCAGAGATTCTCTACATGTTGAGTTCTCAGAACTTGTTTCATCATAAAATATTATTCTTAACACACAGCCTCATACCTACATTTTTCTTGTCTTATCTTTTTCCCTCTCTGTAACCCACCACCCAATGAAAACGTGACGCTGGTTTAAAGATTCATGCAGTAATTGCATTTGCATTACTGCAATCTTTTACAAATTGGAGATGAGAGAAGTTTAAAGATGTCAGAAGGACCGTTTGTCTTTGGACCGGCCGTTATCTCCATCCTCCCAAACATCTGAATCTGAATTTAATGAAGATACCAAGAGAGTTATCTACTGTAGTTAAGATGTCCACTGCCTGGACCCTACTTTTATGACGTTGTCATATTAGGTTTAAACTAAAAGGTTTAATAGAGAGATTTTTATTTCCTTCAGAGTTTCACCCTGACTGAGCCAAACCAGTTTTGATTGTTTCCAGTACAGCATAAACGTATTTATCTGAATTCTTTTATTTGTAAGTGCGTATATTCATTTTTGTTATGATGAAGGTGGCACTTTTTATTTTATTGTGTGACATATAAAACAACTAACATGTTTTGTGGCAGAAAAAAAAATTGACAAAAAATAATTGCTTAGAATAAGCTAAAAAATTGAATGGCTGGTTTTGCTTCGAGCAAATTACAAGAAAACGCCAAAGTCAGTTGGTCACTGTGCGAGAATTATCTAGAACATATCAAACGCCTACAATGGGTGTGTCAGTCAGGAGATTCATAGATCGATACTGATTTAAAGTCAGTAACAATGCTTTGGACAGAAAGCATTGTTAAAAGTCTTATCATGAACAAAGCATGAGAAACGAATTATACTACAAATCACAATTCAGATCCAGAGACACATCCAATTCCCTCCTCTGCTGTAATTACTGGGGATCAGGCTTTATCGGCGGCAGACATCAGCCCTGAGATCTCAGCAAAAAAAAAAAAAAAAAATTTGCAAAGAAAAGTCCACTGCAAATAAGAGGAGGTGGTGAGAGCAAGCTCTTGAACAAAAAAAAAAAAAAACATCAGCCAATGTCTGAGTGAGGGGATTATGAGCTGGATGTCAAATATCAGGCTTCAAACACGGGACACAGGTAGGAACCAAAGGACGGCTCGATTGTCTGCAGGCCCTGCTTATCTTTAGTTTGAATTTTTCAGAGGGACGGCTTTGAATCCCGGCAAAGGATCCGGCCAACAGCTTCTGCTTTCTGTACTTCATTTGAAGACCGGCGGTGGATCAAAGGATCTCACGGCAGATATTCTAATTCAATGTGCTTCTAAGAGATTCTCGATAATGTTCCTTTGCTTGGAAGAATTGAATATGGGCGGACGGCTAATGCTTACCTAGAGGGATGCTTAACAAATGACGGAGGATGATTACACCGTACTTCAACTGCGATACATACACAAGCATAATAACACCACAGCTCATAATTAGTCATGCTGCATTTGTGGCTTTTATCAACCACTTTCACCGAAACTAATTGGCTGTTCCGACTGTGTAAGCCACTCAGTACAGAGGGGAGAGTGGGAGGGGCTTCGCTGGTTATTATCAGGGAAAGGAACCCCACGTACAAAGTGCTGAATCAAGACATTGTTTCCATTCGCACTAATCACTTCTCTTTGCTAAACATTCACAACCCTGTGGCTTAAAAGCATTTCACAGCAGTCAAAGGAAGGGAAAAAAAAAAACCTTTTTCAAGACTACCAGAGGTCACCCTTGCTGGTACACAAGCTTGCATGTTATCTGCCTCGTCTACAATGAGAGGACACATGTAATCAAAGTAACACCCAAAGCGGACTTTGTAAATCTGAGGTTTCTCGTGTCTTTTGCGAAAACCTAATTATTTAAATGAGGAACCAAAAGAATAAAACGGTCACCGTCAGGCTGAATAGTAAGTAGGAGGATCGTGTTAGTGTGAAGCTGTAGCTCTGGTTTTTTGTTTTGCTTTGTTTTTTTTACTTCTTTGCATAGTTTGAGTTAATCCTATGAACGGATTTTGCCAGAACGATGTTATGCACAATTGCACAGGTTGACCAAACATTAACAAGTCATTTCTTAACAAAGAGCACATGAGCTAATTACAGCAGTTTGTACATGTTTCCGATACTCATATAATAAATATGCGTTCATTAAATTCTAGCTATATTATTAGGAAAATCAATCAAATACGTGGCAAGTCTGAACGTAAAATGTTTGAGCTTTTTATGAAGAACCTGTAAAACAAATACAAACCTGATTTTTTATACATTGAAAAAAAAAAACAACAAGCAATCCTCACTGTCTAACACTGAGTCAGGCTAAAGTTTTCTTGTTTTGGGCCAGTTAGGACTATAAAAATTATTAAATGTCAGAATTATAATTTAGACATTTTTTTATTGCTTCTTTTCATTTAAAAAGTTCACTAAGTGGTTTGACTAAACCCCAAGGATTATGTCAGAGTTTTCTCGCAGGTTAATTCATAAAATCTGAGATAAATGGAGACACGTGAGGACGTCTTTTAAGGCAACACCTAAAAAAACACAAATAGACATATGTAGAAATATATTGTTGGAGCGTTTCTTTCTGGGGTCTACATGTTCTCCGATATCATGAAACTCAAAGGCTGGTGTACAATAGTGTAAATATTATTATCTTGTAAAGATGATACTGCGGACAGCTGCCTGTTTGTGGTTCACTGTTGGAGAACTCACCTATTTTTCTTTGCTCACATCTTAAATATTTGAAAGAAAATGCATTTTAGTAAGCTGAGAGACCTGATGCTAATTGACATGCTATTGGCTGGTGTTTGCAAAGGAGCCAATCCAGCAGTCACATTGATTTTCCTTAGCGCTGATTGGCTATACGCCGCAGAGTGGATAGCCAATCAGGCTATCCACTCTGATTGGCTATCAGAGTGGATAGCCAATCAGATATATCTATCGTATAGATATATCTATCGTATATCTATACGATAGATATACGATAGATATTAACTTCTGCAGTAGAGCTAAGATTGTTTCTGCTGTGCGTATGTTTGCATAGCAAGGTGTATTTGGTGTTTCAACCATTAAAATAGGCATTTATAATCATTTTAGAGGGGGTGTCAAGTCTTGAAGGATTTTAGTTATCTGTCCACTGTACTGCAAAGTTATGTTCCACTGAGTTTTATTGTTAATGATCTCAATACTTACTCAGTTATTTCAGGATTTCCAGCAACAGAGGCAGAAAGCTTCAGAAGAAACTGCTTTTCAGCTCTAAAAAGGCAAACAGAATGTGTCTAATCATTTCCATGTAGTTAGAAAACATTCTGCTCCCCTAACAAAGTACTTGCAACTTTCTTTTGCAGCCTAGGATTTACCTGGCTGGTTAGGTTAGTTGTACAAAACGAAATCCGTTGACAGAACAGAGAGGTTTGTGATCAGCTGCAGCTCTGTTCCAGATAGGTTTATCCATCCATCCATCCATTTTCTCACACCCTTGTCCCTTAATGGGGTCGGGAGGGCTACTGGTGCCTATCTCTAGCTAATGTACCGGGCGAGAGGCGGGGTCACCCTGGACAGGTCGCCGGTCTGTCGTAGGTCAACACAGAGACAGACAGGACAAACGACCATGCACACACACTCACATCTAGGGAGAATTTGGAGAAACCAGTTCCAGAAAGGTTTATTTTAAGCAAATGTTTTTTGGCCTGCAATTTTTCTAGCCTAGAGCTGAAACTGAATAGCTACAATCTGGGCCTGATTGGAGAAACACACACACAAAAAAAAATCCAGGACAAAATCAGACATTATGTTCTGAAAGTCCACCATCACACTGACTACAGAACTGAATCGTTAACCAAATTATCATTATTTTTGGATGTGGGAAATTGTGGATCAATCCTTTTGTTGTTTGCAGACTCTGATTCTTAGGAAACCCTGCTGAGTGTTACAGCACACCTTATTCAGATTGGACTGTGATTATTATACAATTACCAGTTAATGAAGGCCTTTTGACTGAGGTGTGTTAAAACACAGCCACTGATCTGACACTGTGTGGCTGCAGGTAGCACAACTGACAAACAACAGTACATCACTCTGTATACATACTCCCTTTCTTACCGCTCAAAGTGCAACTAACCAAAATGCTAAACTTGATTCAACATTTTTTATCAGGACTTGCTATCCTTTTCTCTTTTTCTTTGGAAAAAATAGATGACATTTTGCTCTCCAGCTTCACGTCTCAAAGCCTGTGTCTGTGGAATGTAACTTTATAAACAATAAGGTTTTGTTAAAACTGTCACCATGTCGTGACAGTTTGTCATGAGTAAACATCAATCTCCTCCACAACCTCCCTACTACTGCCTTGAGGAAATGCACCGTGCCGACCAAAAACAACCAATCTGAGCCAGGAGGAGCGTCTGCAATCAATCATGCTCATCTACTCCGCACTAAATGCGCTATTGTCTGAGAAACAACTTACCGTTACAGGAAAACCGTTTATCCACTGTTGGTGATGGCCATGATGACTAGTGTTAGCATTAACAACCAAAGGGAGTAAAGGGTAATGAGCAGTGTGCACAAGATTGTGATTTACAGCACTAAGACCCGCCTCCTGGCTCTGATTGGTTGTTTCTAGTTAGCACTGGGAGAAGGCAGAGAAGCTCAATGTTTTTCACAGATTATCTGTCTCATAATACTATCATGACATAGTAACAGTTTCAGCAAATATGTAAAAAATATAAATACATTTTTAAACATTTGTAGTATTAAAACCGTATTTGGTTTAAACCTCTGATTTCCCGCTCAACTCGTAAATTCCTGTAAATATCAGTTTTGCGTGGCCTCTTTGCAGAGCCAGAAGTCCCCGTGGTGCTTGGTCTCCTGCCACACAGCGCAGTCTGCTGCTCGGCGGGTTTCATATGCCGAGAAGGTCACGTCTCCTGGCGGTGGCTCTCATTGTCCTTCAGCGGCTCCTCTGACACTAATCCAGACGCATCAGTTTTAACGGCGTCCCTCCACTGCAACATGCCTCCATGGAGATCAATCAATCTGTCGGGTAATTTCATCAGGATCTCTCGTTCGCTCCTCCGCTCTTTGCCTCCTCACCTTCCCCTCGCCCTCCCTGCCACCTTCCCAAAAGCATGCGACAGCCAATTAATCAACATTCGGCTGGAGCGTGGTATTTAAAGTTGCCTGCGATTCCACCGGGACACGCAATCAGACAATGGTCAATGAACTGATAATAAGTGTGCGAAGCAATGTCATAAATATCACACTCCCTCCCTCCTCCTGGATAATGGTGGATCCTTACAGCTGTGGGACTCCAACATGTCAATAAATTGTTTGAGGTGTTGAGCTGTCTCTCTTACCTCCTGTAAGGAGAGGGGCAACAATTCTGAAAAAAACGCTGGTGTTTGTGTTGTCTTCTTCCTCCTCTTCCCCTCATTGCTATGTGAGGCACACGCTAACTCTTCTGCATGTTTTACCAATGACAAATGGAGGACTTTGGTCTTCAGAGGCATGAAGAGAAATAGGCTGAGGGAAGGGGCTTCGGGGCTGTAAGCACCGGTGGCTCCGGGCCCAGGGGCCACAAGTTTAGCCGAGGGACGTTGTAAGTCTGGACTGAAGAATGAACACGCTCGCAAGGGAGAGGCTAGGAGGAAGACAATTGGCCACATTGTTTTCTCCAGCCTGCTGTTGCATCACAATGCACAATCCCAATGCACACTTCATGAAAATGGATTTTGCTGTGGAGAAGGAAAAAGGACATCTGAAGCCTCGGCGGAATGAGCAAACTTTCGAGTCCATCCCACACCTGAATGTCTCATGAATGTAAAGAGATAAACGCAAAGGAAAACCATAAATTTGTAAACGTTAATAACAATTATACAAACAGTAAACATTAGCCGCTAATAAAGTACTGGTGCTAACTAACCATGTGCGGGCTACAAGTCTGAGAGTGTATTATGATTTTTAAAAAACTACTGTATCAAAACCAGGAAACTGTTCATGCATGAAGTATGATCCTTTATGTCAGATTTTTTTTTACAAAGTGCTTTTTTATTTTCTTAAAGTATAATAAAAGGTGGGGGAAAAAAATTTAAATTAATAAATAAAAATTCTAGAGTTATTTTTCCGGTGATCAGTTATGATTTTTCTTCAAATACAAAGTTATTATTTGGAAAATACATTAGTAGTATCAGTCTTTAGGGGTTACTTGATGTCACAATACTTTTTTTACAAGAGTCCTTTACAGTAGAAGGAGGGACTGGATATTCCTGAGTTGCTTGTTCGTCCATCTGCCATATTGGATGAAGAAAAATGTTCTTGCACTTGCAGTGGATGGCCAGTAGTTGGCAGTGTATTGTCTGACACACTAGTGTCCACTTCAGAGGTCTGTGTGCATTTATAACATGAAAATTCACAAGAAACACAAGAAAACGGCTTTTAGACAGCTGTCCACTGCAGTGACCGCAGTGGACAGCAATAAAGGGTTAAAAGAAATGCCATATCACAACACAGTACCTAGGGACGTGAATTAATGAGAATTTAGCGATGCCGATTTTTCTTACCGATCCCACTTATCGATTCTCTAATCAATTCTCATTGAGTTAAGAAATAAACTCAGTGAGTTAAAATAGGAACCATGTTGTATTTGGTTCATACCAAATTAAAAATGAACATCTTAACATGAAATGCAACTTTTTACTCGTCAACAGTTTTTGTGCTGACAAATTTGGATGTTTGTCTTCTCAGGTCGGATCTGTCCAGACTTGAGGTGTCTCCAGCTGTAACGGCGCCAGCAGCTGTGCTGTATGTGTAAATGACCTGATGACAAACTGAGCCTGTTGAACAGTGAAGAGGGAATACCAAAGCATAGCACGTCTAGATTACCTTGTAACTCTTTTAGCATTGATCTTATGTTTAAACTGAATTGACATACACCGTTAGACCCCTTTGAGCCTGTAAGCTCCCAGCGTTTACACCCCATTCCTCTCCCTTCACGCGTCACATTTCAATTTACAAAGGTCATATGGAACATAGAGAGCCATCACAATGGATTTTTGATGTCATTGTGTTTCAGCAAGCAGCTCCATCTTCCTTCCAGTCAGCCAAATGCTTTCTAATCTTCTGCTCTTGTTCTACGTATCTGTAACAAAAAAAAAAGTTCCCACTGAAGGGGTCCTATGGTCTAAGAGGAGTGTGTGGGCATCTTGGGTGGACATTTTCCCATTCCACATGTAAAAGTAAAACTGCCCAAAACAAACAATCCTTCCAATTCATTGTTAAAGGTCTATGGGTTTGGCTAATATAGCATACTAGCTAGCACAATGTGGCTAAAGGCTAAAACATAAAAACATCTATGCTTTGTTTTTTTTATCTTTGTATGTGTGTGTGAGTTTTTAGAAAGGCTTAATGAAAAGTTGATACTGGAAAACTTAAGTCCAACATGCATCATAAAATATTTTCCTTCACAATTTCTTTTATTTTCTAACTGCAGACATTTGGGGAAAGAAAAGGAAAAAAAAAAACTCACAAAAAAGCAAAAACTGAAGTACAAACAACAGAACAGATGAATCATAGTTACCTGAAAAATGGATAACCAAAAGCTCGATGACCCCTAATCCACAGTGTTGTGCTTAACATCAATTCAGATGTTTGTTCTGTACATCCGTTAAATACTTGACATGTTGATTCATGTCTAAAGTCTTAATAACACTCCCAAAATCAGATAGTTATTGTTTTAACCTTTAAACAATGCACAACAAAAGCACAAAGTAAGTAATCACGCTGACCTTAACGGGCTCCGGAGAGCCACTTAATGTGTGGCCTTTCTAATAACATCATTTTAACTGTCAAAGGAACACAGCGCTTTCTCCAGCACTTTCTTTTGTTTTTGCTTATTTTGTCTTACCTAAATGTTTAAGAGCATCAAACAAATTTTAATACCAAACAAAAATTACCTGGATATGTACAAAATCCAGTTCTCAAACGATGATTCCATTCATTAAGTGTAAACATACATGTTTCAAAAAGTTATATACTCCCTTGTTACATCATAAAATAACTGTAGTAAACCTCATTTTTAAAATTCAGCTTCATTCACCGCAAACAGACCTGATCACTGCTAAATGTGTGAAATTTAAAAAATCAGTTGAATAGAAGATAGCTGGCAACATGAAGCAGGTAGCGTTCAACATCACATCAATGCCCACTCTAAAAGTCAAAACAGAAGAAATCTGTAAGGGAGCAAACACTTTTTCACAGCACTAACTGACTTGTCCAAAGTCAGAAGCTGTTTCATTACTCAGTGAACCTACAATACTTATGTAGCGACACAGGATAAAACCTAACCAGATGTAACATATATCTTTCAACAAAACCCCATTACGCATCAGACGCTGCATGATTGCTCTGATATGTGCTAGCTCTGTTTAAACTATAAAAAGATTCAACCCGGAAGCGTTCGTTTGTGTTCTTTTCGAAGCACCTGAAGGCACTGTGTGTGTCGCCGAGGAAGTTAAATGGCCCGTGTCGCATCAGTTCAAAACCGTTGCATCACTAATGATGGATAATGTTGTCAGGAGAGGTTCAGACATGTGACCTGCAGGTTTACCTCAACATCTGTCTTCGGTTGCGACAGATTAGCAAGCAGATGTGAGTTATGTAAAGAATTCCTGAGTGTCAGGAACGGCGCCGTTTATCGACTAATTTACGGCGAATCGTTGTGCTCGTACATGAAACATGGAGATACGCCAAAAGAAAAAAAGACCCTGAGACACTTGATATCTAAGTGTATCCAAAAGTATTTATTTAAGACATGAAAATACAGAATGTTGCACTTGGACAGATTTATTTCATGCTAAGTGATGAAGCAGCAGCACAAATGATACGTGTTGATCGAAATCTGCTTTTTCATGTGGGAGAAAAATGTAATGCCTTGCATTTTTTTCTTTTTTTACCTTTATATTATGTTATAATTTTATAACCACATTAAAAACGTACTTGGAGTTTTATCTTGATTCTTTCCTAGATGTTTGAGAAATCCTTTAATCTCCCATGGAAACCATTCAGGGTTGCCTTATTGTTTGCTCATACAATGCGCTGACGATTTATCTAAAGCTCCTCCTTGGGGCTGCAGACCTCATCCGAGCCACCGCCTCACAGAGCAACCTTCACTACTCGACTCCTTCAGAGTAGCGGCAGCAGCAATTAGGAAACACCTGGTAAAACTGCAGATTTGCTGAGCTCACCATACAAACTACTTCTCAGTCCAACGCTCTTAAAAACGGTTGTACAAACGTTATTCTGCTGACGTGCTGAAGGGGAAGTGTTGGAAAGAGTAGGAGCTTCTTAAAGTGACAGACACCAATTTCAAATCACTAAATTGCAGATTTCTTAAGTCATGTTTGATATATACAGCATTTTTTTTGTAACAACTCAAGGTAACAGTTACTGTATTGTGTTATAAACGGCACTAGTTGTCCGGTTTATACGTAACACTGCCCCTTTGAGTTCCATAACGGTCTTAGGGGAGAATAGGAGCAACTGACAGGAAATGACTTTGCATCAAATCCAAACTCAGTACAACTGCAACGAAGACCCTCCATTCATTTTTTTTTTTCGTTTCCTTTGTTTGTATGTCCTCTAATTCATGTAAACAGAGTTTCTGCGGGGTGGTAAAAAGTAGTAAATTAAATGTGCTCAAATTAAGGGCAGTAAAAGGTAGAAAAAATGCAGGGCAGTAACTAAAGGTAGCAAAACGTAGTACATTTTTCATCATCCCTTCAAAATCTTTTAAATTTTCCATTGATGCTCACTTATTGTTTTAAGTTTGTTTTACTAAAATCTATATGAAAAATTATAACTACCGTACT
This sequence comes from Girardinus metallicus, assembly GCA_903067095.1. NCBI lineage: Eukaryota > Metazoa > Chordata > Actinopteri > Cyprinodontiformes > Poeciliidae > Girardinus > Girardinus metallicus. The sequence continues at coordinate 24,216 of CAEGAE010002757.1, forward strand.
GGCAGGACCTGAGCTGTCACTGATAAACTCCAAGCTGCTGTGCACATGTGTAGTGTTCGTTCCACCTAACTTTTTGAGACTAGCTAGTCATTTTGCTCTTCGCCATGGGAAAATAGAAGTTTTCACAACTTTGGCTCAATGATCTGAGATTCAAAGCCTAGGAATGACCGGAAGGCATTTTGTAAAGTGTGCAGGAAAAAATCTAAATTTGACCTGGAACGACGTGACGGTGATGAAATCAGACCGACCAGAGCATCAACCATTCATCAGCAGCAGATTTCTGCACAGGCTGAGGCTCCATTGTGGAGCAGATTCCTGTTTCGTTTTTTGGTGCAAGACGAAGCAATGTAGCTTAAAACTCAAGCTCAGCTACAAGCTAAAGTTTTGTTTTACCAGCGATGCAACGAGAGCTGCAAACAGGCAGCGTACCTTGCTGACGCTAAAGCCAGCGCTCAGAGCTGAGCTGCTGGGCACCGAGTAGTTCTGTCAACCATCGTCAGGAGATAGATAAAACCTCTGGAAGGTGGAAGCGGCCCCTCTAAGTCCACATGCACATGTTTAAACTTCCGTTGCGGAACAGGAAAGTGCTCCGGTGGAAGCCGGCCATGTCCGTGCATCTTTACGGAGTCCCGGCCACGCAAACTTTTCCCCTACCAGTTTAACAGAAGCTTTAACACCCGGGTGTGAAAGGGAATGAACTGCATCAAAAACCCGCAGACGCCAACTAGTATGGAACAAAGGCCGAGGTTTGCCAGTCGAGACATCGCAAAGAAGGGTTGCACCACACTCAAGTAAGGAGACCTCCTCTAAATGCAAACTGGATTCAGCTGCTTTAAAGGCCAGAATATCCTGGTTGGTCAGTTGGTCTGTGGCCATGGCGAGGTAGTCCACACCTAACTGCACAGAAGCAACCTTTGCTCTCGACAGACAGTCAGCCAAGTCAGCTGGCGCAGAACTAAATATGTAAAAAGGAAGGAAACATCTTCCGAGCCAAGTAATGCCAGCATGTTCTCCATCAGCTCGGAGGGCTTGTGATCCCCCAAGCCATTCAGAGAGAGCAAGCGATCGACCTGCTCCGTATCTGACAGTTGGTAGAACCGAAGCAGATTCTCCTTGAGCACACTGTATTTGTTAGCGGTTGGTGGGTTCCTCAGCAAACCCATCAGACGGCGGATGGAAAAGGAGTCCAATGTAGCAACTACATGGAAGAACTTGGTCTCATCTGTGGTTATCCCATGGAGATGGAACTGGTCTTCCACATGCTGGAACCATGGTTCTGGATCGTGCTGCCAGAACACTGGAGCTTGATGACGGCAGCAAATACAGAAGCGGCGGTTGGAGCAACGGCCGCCTGGCAAGAAACTGGGTCTGAAACCACAGCTAGTGGAGAAGCGGCGGCAGCATCTGGTGAGTTCTCATTAAAAAACATGTTCAGATGTTCAGGTCACCAATGTGGAAGTCAGCAGAAAAAGACGAAAAAGTATTTTGAGTCTTGTTTTATTCTCAATGTCTTCCAACCAAAACCAAACATAGAATGAAGGACAACCGTTGGTGTCTTCTCACCTCATCTTCTCCCCTTCACAATAAGAGCATACGTTCGGGTGTTAAATATATACATTGTATCCGCCACAGTAGAACTTTTACGTACAAGTTTATCATTCATTATTAGCTGATGCCATTTAGACACATTTCATGTTATTGTTTACAGCCGGAAATTTCATGAAGACAGAGAGACGATTCTTTTCCTCGCCATCCGTAGCCGCGCTGCTGTGATAGAACGGTTCCGTTAACTAAATGAAACCTTCTGAATTTAGAGCAGTGCGCCACAGCAAAAGAAAAATAACTCAGGAAAAACATCAAACAACAACTCAAAACCACTCATATCCATCCCTCCACCCACTTTCTGTGTTGGCTAGCTACACGCAGACTCGTCGCCATAGCAACAAACAGCTCCACTATTTGTATGAGGATCCAACACCATAAAACCTGCAAACGTTTCCCACACAAAGGGCAACACATTCAGTCCTGAACAGTTTCATGTTTTCAGGCTTGATGTTTATTTTGGGATTATAAAGTGACCATCTGAACACAGCTGTGGTTGATTAGCTCATGTAAGCAGCTGCTCTAATTGTAACGACGATCTGACAGAGTTGATGTGTTGGTCACCGAAACACCTTCTTATCAAGTTGTCAGAGTTTTGACAATTAGTAGCAAACTAATATTCTATTGAGAATAAAACATTGGCTTGTGAAATTTGAATGTCATTGCATTTTAAAAAACAAATATCCTAAGTCTTATGGATTTAGGATAAGCACTAAAAATAGTGCTTCCTGTTTTTAACATGTGAGGTTTTGGTCAAGATAAAGTCACAGTTAGACCTTCAAGTAGGTGGGATGAAGTTTTGCCTTACATGAGCCGTCATCTTACATGGGTCAGTGTACCGAACGCAGCTTTCTCACAGATCATAGATTATCAATCTATAAAAAGTTTGGCCTGCCGATTTCAATTTTAGCCAATGCTATTTTTTCGATTGAAATGTCGCTATGCATAGGAAGAAAGTCTCTGAGTTGGTAACAGGGGGGTCACTATTGATAACTACCAGCCTGCAGACATGACATGGTGGGCCGGTCTATCAGTCAAATCTTTCACTGCAGAGCAGAAGAGGAAAGTGGCTGAAGTAGAAAAGATCAGAGGATGAGATCGGCTTCACGTAAATATCGATTGATCACCGATCTCCCAAATTTGAGGAAATTGGCTCGATTTTGTGTTGGTAGTAAAAATATTGTAGAGGTAGTAAAACGTAGTAAAAAGTAGTAAATTCAACTCTGGGAATCCTGTATAAACACTGATAAAGCGCTTTGAAATGCTTTGCTGCTGAAAATGTGCCATATAGATAAAATGACCTTACCTTACGAATAAATGAGATTTCAAAAGAGCCCAGTGCCAAACAGACAATCCTGGACAATGCAGAAATAGTTTTATGTCACCCGGTTGACTACAAGTGTAAAAAAAAATAAAAAAAAGGCGATACTGACATTACAACCTTTGATTGCAACCTTTTATAACTTTCTAATAGTGCTTATTTTCCCAGATCTTCACATGCTGCTGCCAGGATTCCAACAGGTGAGTTCTCTCAGTTAGAAGCCCCCCTAATCAAAAGAGTCTTTACCTCCCACATCAGATCTTTGTGCCAGTGGCTTGATTAGCTAATCTTCAGCAGTGGGGTTCCTTCCAGGTCTGCAGCAGTCGCACAGGGAAGTGCTGGTCCTTGGGGGCCCCACTGTTTCCTCTTCATACAGCTCTTCCTGCTCCCCTGCTGCTCCAAGCTTTAACTCACAGGTGCAGCCATACTGAAATTGCTGGGTAACGATGGGTGGCTATGAATTTAGGTTTTCAATTATATTATCAGGAACACGGGGTTTGTTAAAGGCTGTTGGTGATTTATGCTGGGCTGCTCTAACTTTACTGTTGTGAAAATAATGCAGATTTAGGCCATGCGGCTTTCATGAGAGCGAATGTTCACACTGCCTAGCTGGCTGGTCAACAGTCGCTTTAGAATGTAAAGAAATGAGAAAAGTCTCCATTTAATCGGAGAAACATTAACGATTACAAAACACTAATTGTAGTGTTTTTATTGTGCTGGTTGATGGCAGCTGGGTGAGTGTTGGACATTCATCTGGGCGGGGTCCTGATGGATGTTAGGAAGCATGAAGCTTTGTGGAGGCTTTCCAGAAAAGGGCAGCTGGTGATTTATTTTTTTCTTTCTGTAAACTAAATGACTTTATTCAGAGGATTGTTAAGAGAAGATGCTCCCGGTGGTTGCCTTGTTGAGCGGCACCAGCAGCGATCTCTTCACACAACTCCTTCTTTATATTGAGGAAAAAAAATGTTGGCTTTTATTCAGTAGAAACTGAAAAGGAAAAACAGCAGAGTAAACTTTGCTATGGAGCGTTAAGTGTGGCTGGCTAATGTCCAGAGGTGCTGCAACATCTGTGCCTGAACAGAAAAAAAATCTATATTACACTCAGATTCGATGCTGTACTTCAGTATGCAATTACTTCTTATGTATGACTATATGATGGTAAATGGTAAATGGTAAATGGACTGAACTTATATGATGGCAAGTATTGTTTGTTATTGCTTCTTTTTCTTTTCTTTTTTTGCTGTTTCTGGTGCTTACGTTTATAACATGCGCAAGAAAAAGAGTCTAACCATCGCAGCTGTTCATCATCTTCCTCATTTTATGGCTCTCAGCAAGCACAAGTGACCTGTTGACTATTTTCATACGATGTGTTGTTGCTAGACTCTGAACCGGTTCTCCCTCCCGAAGAGCAGAAAATGCCTTGAAAAGTGAATTAAAGCCTCCGTAATGCTGCTCCTATGTAACGCTGTTTACTTGTTGCCTACCAAGATGGCGCATTTCCAGGGTAACTCACCTCCGGTCCGGTCTAATTGCTGCTTCAGCTGGTTGTCCATAAAGACTGGGAGAAAAATGATCACACTCCTCTAAACTGAAAGAAAGCCCAGTCAGCATCTTAATATCTTCTTTAAGGTAGAGCCTTACAGAAAACTCCATAACCAAAAGGAATACATTTAAAGCATGTTTATTGTCCTCTGCTTTACCTTTTTCAAAAAGAATGTGTGTACTCTGATTATTACACTGATTGTTGCCTTTTTACCTACCACCACTTTAAGGGAGTCTGGTTTTGTTTAGCAGTGTAACCTCTTTCAGAGGCTCTGATTGAAATAAGAGCACTTCACTTAAGTCACACTTAAAGCAAAGTATTACATTCTCGATACATTTGAAAGTTTGCTCAGAACTGATCCTGCTCTGTTGCACTTTGCCTCAGGGAGACTGATGAAAACTTTACTCTTTATTTTTTTTGTCTGTTTATAAATGTGTGAAACCTGTGCATGCTCCCTGTACAGACCTTTCTCAAACTTTTCTTCTCCTTTAGGCTACTGACAGGGTGAACTTTAGAATATACTTGGCACCGCTACACCAAACAAACAAGGTTGGAGCTAAAAGAGCTTTCAGTGTGATAAAAAAAAAAAAAAGAAATCACAAAACAAGGAGGCTGATAACGTTGGAAATGCTTTAAAAATAGAGAAAATGTGGAAATTTTAGCCAACAAATTAGCAGCGTCTCTCACACACTATTCAAACCACATGGACACGTTCATTCGTTTGCTTGTTTGCACCTCACCTGGTTTTGTCGATGATGTTTTTAGCCTCCTAGATCCGCTTCCATCTCCGTCGAGGCATCGATCTGTGAGGCGAACAATGCTGAACCAAGGTTTTTTTTTTTTTTTTTTTTTGGATATATCTGCTTTTTTTTTTTTTTTTTTTTTTTTTCCAGTGAACTTATTCATCTGCAAAAGAACCATTACGTTTTGATGAATTGCACCTTTGGGGGATTTTGTGATTAATTGATGACCAAATCCCCAAGGCCTCCTCGGTAGTCTCCGAGCAGGTAATAACTTCTATTCAGACAGCTCAAGGTACACCCAGGTGCCAACGATGGTTTCCATTTTTTAAACTTCAGTACTGGGGAAATGAAGACATCCACACTGTCAAGCTGCTCCATTACAATCCCTCACTCTGCAGACCTTAAACCACCTCTTTATTAGTACTCCCATTCTGTTCTGTGGTTGGAAAAAAAATGATGGTTTCTTTGTGCTGGAAAATCTGTTATTTTTTTTGGGCTGTGCTCGGTGTTGGAGCATTTTCTGTTTGAATGTACACTCACTGGACTTTTCATTAGGCACACCTCTCTAGTACTGATTGGATCAGAATTGTCTTAATTCTTCATAGCATAGCTTCAACATGGTGCTACCAAAATCTTTCTGAGATTTTGGTTTGTTTTGACATTATAGCTGCTAATCTGCAGCAGATGTGTTAGCTGCATGTCCATGAAAAGCAAATCCCGTCCTGATAACACCCAAAGGCTCTCTATCAATCCAGCGAGTGTAGAGGCCATGGGAGTACAGTACAATACTCCATACCTGTAAAGAATTTAACTGCGATGACAATTTGTCCACATTTTCTAGATTTCTTTTACTTTTTGGACTCAGGAACTTCTCCTCTCAGGCCTGGGATGTGTCCATTTTAAATAGAGAAAGAAAACTCGACATTGAACACAAACACAGAACTTCGCCTTGGGTTTCATCTATCAAACACCTACAACACAGCTTTGACTCCTCTCCACACACTTAAAACTGTGATCAAAACACCTCGCGTATCAGTCTCGCTAGGAAGAGGCGCTCATGAGAACAACCCAAACAGCTGATGGGGTGAACACTTTGTTGTGTGGCTTGTGTGAATTTTCAAGGCCATGTTTTTGTGTTAGAACAATTTGTCAGCCATGAACTCCCAATTAACTCAATTCACATTCAGATTTGAAAAAAAAAAAAAAAAAGTCTTCCAGGAACAGAATCGTCAAGAAACATTTTAAAGCTCTGCTTTAAAGCCAGCTGCTTCAAATCCAGCAGCACAAAGTGGAAACGCGTGCAGTTTCCTCTGGAGTCTTAAAGTGACAATCAAATATGCGAAAGGTCCATCAGTTCCACAACACTGTTTTGTTCTTTGCTAAATTTTTATGAAGAAATTAAGTGTCAAGCTGTTACATTTAGCCTAAAGAGGTTAGCTGGACAATAATGTGGTTACAGCGGCTACAAAATTATGTTAAAAAATTAGGCGTGTGCAAAGTAACCATCCAACTTCAGTGAAATTTGCAGCGTCTGACCAGATGTTAAAGGTAATTCAGAATGTTGCTGATAGAGCAATGAGCTGCCACGGTTATTTGCACGAGGCCGTGTAGAAGTTTCAAATTAACGTGCAATTTCCACCAACACATCAGAAAAAACAAAAAAACATTTTTAGCTCCATACATTTTGTCTCTCTGCAAAGTTTCTATTACATTAAATTAAATTATGACCAGGGCCAGGACTATAGTGTGTTAATTTTTATTAATTAATTACATGGAGGACAAAACCGCTTCTCTCGACCCGCTGAGAAGCGGATCAGTTAGCTGACAGTTAGCCTGCCAGCTAACTCTTTTTAGATAGAGCATGTTGCTCCTATTTATATACTAAATGTACCAGCTTATTGAACATGCTGCTAAATGTTTAGCATCTCAACACTAAACATGTAGCAGCAGAACAGATGTCCCCAATGCTAACGTCAGCATCCACATTAGCATTGGAGATGATTTTTAGAGAAGATCCATGAAGATCCTGAAACACTTCAAAGCTGAATATGTACAACATCCCTTTGCATCAATCTGATGGCTGAATAACCTAAACACATTAAAAAAACAGTATATTTCTTTGTGTCATGTCTATTTATTCATTGATTTAGCATCAAAAGGGGGCTTTGAATTGAAAACGTTGTTTATTGTTTACAGTTTTTGATCAAAATGTGATTAATCACCGACCCTGTCAAAATATTAACAGAGTCCCAATACTAATTATCTTCCACACCACCACTAAACTGACTAGAACAGAAAAAAGGCACTGCATAGCAATCATTAGGCAAACCTAGCAGGTGAGTGTAATTGTGCAAATAAACGGAAGTGTGATCCATTTCAAAAGAACTCCAACACAGCAGCGTATCAGACATCACAGGAATATTACCCAGCCTCATTCCGACATCCAAACATGAATCCCTCCTTTGTCTCTTTTCCACTGTCTTCCTTCCTCCTTTGACTCATCCCTCTTTCTTTTTTTTTTTTTTTCTCAGCGGAGACAATTAAAGTGTGACAGTCTGTCTCACCTTGTAAGGAAGAACACATGGCATTTTAATTACCGGCGGACAACACTGGGGCCTCCACGCTGTTTTACCGGTTCTCCGATGTAGCCCTAATGTACCTGACAGGGAAGGCACGCTAGACCTGAAATTACAGGGATTAATGTTTCCAAGTCTAAACACTTGAAACGGGCGCTCTGATGTGAGGGCCATGCAGGGGAGCAGGCAGAAAATCCACTTAGAGCGTCATTTCTTTGGCATTATTCACTCTTGAAAGCGCAGCATGTTTCAGCGAGCCTCGCTGATGAATGTGCTCTCCTTGCCAGGCAAACTTTAATTTGGAGCGCTTAGTGTTAGTGGCACAATAATTGTGAGGAAAGGGGGAAAGCACACAGCAGGCCCAAAGGACAAGGACTTGTTGAAGTTAAATAGAAATATTTAATGGCTGCTTTGATCCGTCTGCGCCGGATTCTCCTGAAGGTTCACGACACGGTAATGCAACATTTAGGGAACACAATGCAAAGCATACTGATGCACTAATCCAGCGACGCTTGTGAAGGTGGACCGGAGCATGAGCGTGTTTCATTTAGACGTGTGCAAAAGGACTTTTGCATCGACAGAAAAAAGAGCAAGCAGTGTATGACACGGCTAAGGCAGGTAAATTTGTGACATACATTTACTTTTGGAATGATTGGATCAATGCAATGAGACTAGAAGTCAATCTGGCGTTAGGTTTGGGAACAGAGAGCCCAAAAAAGACACCGATTGGTCAATCACTTGATCTGGAGGGCATTACAATTGCCAGTAACATTCTGTTTGAAGGGGTGTGCATAAGACTGACATGACATAAGCATGAAGTCTTTATGAATGTTTACGACTGTGTCCTGAAGTGTCATATGGTAAATAATGACACTTTTAATGCAAAGTTTACACTTTTAATGCACTTTTTATGCAAGTTCTGGTGCAACTTTCCATTAAAAGTGTTATTTAGCAAATGACACTTCATGACAACAGTTGTAAACATTCATAAAAATTCTTTCATGTTCATTACTGTTTCTAAGTCATGTTTATGACAGTGTCATGTCAGTCTTATGTACATCCTTTCAAATAAAGTGTTACCAAACTGTCTTATTTTTGACCAGGTTATGTCAGTCAAGTCATACTTTAAGTTACCTTCTTTTAAGTGTCCTTGAGACAACATTTCTTATGAATTGGTGCAAGATAAAAGCATTTAACCGAAACTTGTTTCTTGAACATGATGCTAAGATAACTGCTCTCAGTACAGTAGAGGATATTTGGGATGTGGTATTTGGAGAAAGGTATTAGGAGCATGGATGTACAACCTACAGATCTGCAGCAAGTGTATGATGCTATTATGTCAATATGGAGCTCTGTTTGAGAAAAGTTTCGGACGCCTCGTTTTCATGACAAAAAAATTAAGGAAGTTCTGAAAGCAAAAGGGTGTCCGGCAAGATGTACCTAAGGAGATATTATGAAAGTTCAGAGTTCTACCTAGAAGAACTATGATCCACAGGGGATGAAAAGTTTGGATCTGTACGAAAACAAACTTGACAGGAGAGTGTGACACCTCTACTGATCCTCTTAGTTATGCAAATTAATATCTTGGAAATGCTGGAGGTTTGGCGACGCAGATGGTAAAGCAATGAACTGGTTGAAGATTACAGAAATTAAATTGAAAGGCCCTCTCAAACACATACTCAAATATCTAATCAAATTCAACTCAAGCGATTCACATGCAGCAGCTCATAATCACATTCCCCAAACCCGTACTCGGAGGACGAGCCATCTGCATGGCTGTACGTGGAGTTCACAGTTCATCAGGTCCTGTGTTGGCGCCGGAATGCTGAATGTGGCAGGATTTAGGATTACCTCATCGTCTTTTTCCAAGTTAAGAAGCTAAATGAGGACAACTTTGTCTTCTGTGTAGAATTATTTACACAATAGTCAGTATACCCTTCTTTTACTGACCATATATTTTGATACAGCCTTATATTTTTTTACCCCTTTCTGCATCCGACACCAGAATAAAAGAAGTGCAAAAAGAATGTGGTCATCAGACACACACTTCCTTCCCCAGTCACCTTAGCTGATGTATCTTCTCTTGATAACTCCTATATGTGGTGTAATGGGATTTATTTAAGAAAACAACATAATACTGACAGTCAAAAATGGTGATGGTAGTGTAATGGTTGGGCTCTGCAACAAGTTGTGACCTTAAGCTCGAGTACACATGAGTTATGGAGCCAGGTGATCTAAGACACACAAGCAAATCCACTTCTAAAAGTCAAAGTGTCAAAGTGTAGGCTTAAATCTGGTTGGGAGGTTGAGGAATGACATCGGGCGTGTACAAATGCTTGAAAACCCTTCAACGTGGCTCAATTTAAACACTTCTGAAAAAAGTAGTTAGAACTTCTACAGGGAAAATGTAATATCTTGACCAATTTGTTACATTTTCAGCTGGTGCAGTTTGCTTCACAGTGCACTGTCAAATGATCAAAACTCTTTGTAAACTCGTTCACCCTCCTACAGTTGGTGGTGCTGTACCAAGACTTACTGAAGGTAACAACACAAAACCTTTAAAGAAAACACTGACCACAACTTCCTTCGCCCAAAGTGTGAAAGAAAATGGAATGCTGTGACATTATAGCTGTTGTAGGTTTTCTCTTTTGTCTTTTGCAAAGTGTGTCCACTAGCGCTGGGCACACGCTTGTTTTGGTTGTATTTACCCAGAATTACCTGCAATGTAGTTCTCTTGTGCTTTGGAAGAGGTCTCCAGTCCGCTTGCATCCACATATGCATTTGAACCGTGTCAGAATTCATTTCAGTCAAACAGAGACCTAGATTTTTACATAAACCAGAGTTTCTTTTTTTTTTGATGCCCATCTTTGTTCGAGCACACAACGAACCGGACAGTTTGACTAAAGTGTGCTGAATAGGGCTGGAGTGGATGCATCATAGGTTTTTCTTATAGGGTCAGGCTAATGTACTTAGTATTTTTCCCTTTATTGATTAAATGAATAATTAAAGGCAGTATTTTGTAATTCTTCAAGTTATCTTTGACTGACATTACAATTTGTTTGGACGTTTCAAGTTGAACAAAAAAGTGAAAACGGAAAAATCTTTCCTTTTTACTGCACATTATTACATTTCAAGCTGTAGAAATTGAGTATTTACAAGATTTCTTTGTATCTCTCTGTTGCATTAACAAGTCAAAATGTATTCAGTGCTGTTAGTTTTAAATTCTATCCCACAGAAAGGATGCGACTGATTGCTGGTTTCTATTAGGCCCATAGACAGAAGAATTATCTGGAAACAAGTGTTCAGGGACCATAAAGATTTCTGATCCCAGACGTTCTTTACAACAATTGCAAGGTCCTCCCCTCTACTGCTGCTTTAGTGAGTAAATAGCCAATATCGAGCTACCCCATTTATATGCATCATCTATGGTAGAGTTTTGAAATGTGGAATACGGACGATAATCAGAAACATAATCATTTTCTGGTCTTTTTTGACTTTTGTACAAATCCTCTGCATAGATCAGATGCATTCACCAAAGCCAAGTTAAAGTTGGAGTTAACTACATTGATTGCCAACCAAATGGAAAAAAACCTTGTGCAAAGCACTGATGAGTGAAAAGAGGGCAGGTTCTGATGCATATGGTGTGTTGTAACTGGTGTGTCTTCAGTGTATATCCTTGTCTTTAAATATTTGTTTATGGCCATTTTCTTGTGCTGTGTTCAAATTATCTTCACCCACCAATGATTGCTCGGAGGTTTCCTGCATTCTCTCATTTTCATTTATACTTCCCTGAAGGCCTGTTGATTTTAAAGCCATGTTTGTAGGAACCAGGAGAGTAACCATTGGATTCCTGCAGTCTGTCATAAAGCTAATAGAACCTGTTAGTGTTTCCTTTTGAGATGATTTCCAGCTTTGTAATCTAAACCCTGACATTAAAACATGTTTGAATTTACAGTGAATTTTCCCTTATCCAGAAAAGTCAAAATTACTCAGATTTACTGTATTCAGTTGAAACAAGAAGTTTACATACAAAAGAAAATCAGGTTTCCCCTGATTTTCTTTTTATTGTGTTAAAAAAATTGTTTTTTAACACATTTTTTAAAAATGTGTTTTTTAAAAAACACATTTTTTAAAAAACACATTTAAAAAATGTGTTTTTTAAATGTGTTTAAAAAACACATTTTAAAAATGATTTTAAAAATGTGTTTAAAATCATTTTAAACACATTTTAAAATGATTTAAAATGTGTTAAATCATTTTAATCATCTGATTAAAATGATTTAACATTTGTTTTAATCAGACCAAATGTATTTTGTTTTAGGTCAGTTAGAATAACTTTTTTTTATATATTAAATGCCTCAATAACGAGGAGGAGGAAGATGTCACAGATATTTTTTTTATAACTCCTTAGGCGTTTATATATATATATTTCTCAGTATCTGGTAACTTTGCCTTTCAACTGTATGTGTTGGATCAGACATTCTGGGTTTCCTTCCACTAGTTTCTCCCGACAGTTTTTCTGGAGTTCTGGTCCATTCCTCCTGACAGACCTGGTGTAACTGAACAAGGTTTGTAAGCTGTCTCGTTCCTTTATGCCTTTTCAGATCTACTCCCAAATTATCGGTAAAACTCCGTTCAGGAATTTGTGAGGTTCACACCAAGACATTGACTCTTTTGTCCTTAAACCAATTTGTCTGGATGCTGGCGGTTATTACCTATTTGGAAGGCTAATCTGTGCCTGAACGTTAACTTCCTAGAATGTTGCATCGACATTTCCACATAATGCTTGTTATGGCCCTCCTTTTGAGGATGAGAAAATAACACAACAACCACAATAAATTGACAGAGTCTCTGTAAATATGTAAAAATGTAACACAAGTGGGGGCTTGTCCAGGATTTGATCCCAGGACCTCTCACTGATAGACATGTAGCATGTTCTGTCCTCATGATGCATCAAAACAGCCCCAAGACATCATGCTGCCATCTCCGTACTTCAGTTAGGATGGTACAAGTGTTTTTTCACCAAATGTAAAGATGGCTATTATAGCCATCATGTCTGTACTTCCAGCATCTGGAACTTGTCCCCAAGGATGAACTAATCTGTTCCAGCTCCAACATCTTCCTGATACTTTGGTTGATTTATTGTGACTTTCCCATCATGTGAAACCAGAAGTGGCTTTTAAATACATCCTCAGGTGAGCTTCCAGTTAACTCAGATCTGTCAGAAACATTCAAAGCCATGCCATCATTCTCTGGGCTTTCTCTCATTGTTTGTAGAGAGTAATTATTCTGGATGTGAACTTATGATTTGGAAGACATTAATAAATAAATCTCTGACATGTTCTTTCTCTCTTTCTGGCATTTAGCACGTAGAAATAATTTTTGGTAATTCTAATTGAACTAAGAAAAGATACGTTTGATCTGATTCAACTCCAGACTGGGGGCAATAAAAAGTGTCTTTTTATTTGGTGTATGTAAACTTCTGGTTTGCTTCCCCACTAATATTTGGAGCAATGTCCCTCTGAAAAGTGCAGAGGGACCACACACTTTGTTGCTGTCAGCAAACTCCTGGCAGAATTCTGGCTGAATACTTGACCACTGATGAAATTTCAAACTCATTTTAATTGGTCTACTGGGACGGACCCAACTTTTAGAAATAGACCGTAGAATTTCAATGCAGTTGAGATTACTGCCACTACAGAGCTTTAGTGTTAGTTTCCTTATTCTTTCCAAAATAAAATTTCGATGTGTGTCTAAGATCATTTTAATGTTGTAACACCCAGCCGTGTCCAAGCTCTTCTTAACTGACCCAGTCTGTCATGTCAGTTGACAGAAAGTTGTTAGGATGTTCCAGAGCAACCCGTGATCTCTCAAACTTAACCCATCATAAACTGAAAGAGGTTTTTAACACCAGTGTCAATAACCAGAGTGATTTGAGTTTAACATTAACATAAGTTGCTGCCAGTTCTAATGCTGACTCTCCAGGCTTTTACTGGAATTTGTAGTTGCCCACATGAACAAAATGCCTCCTGGGGAAATGATTTAAGTTCAGAAGAGACAAAGATTAAAGATCTTAGCTCATCTCTAAGCAACTCTTCAATGATGTATTTTTAACTTAAGAATAAGACAGTAGTTAAACAGTGCACTAGTTTTGAAAAAAAAAAGAAGTCTGGGTACTGTGGTAGTAGGATGCAGCTTTTTGCCAATATGTACTGCAATGAGTCAGAAACGAAGCCTTCAAGGTTCAAGAAACACAGACTATTTTCTAAAACAAAAAATATCTGCAAAAGGGTTACATTTCAATGCTTAGCAACATCTGCTGAAATATCAAAATGTCCTACGTAAGATAGAAACATCTTCTAAAAAGTAAAGAACATGACACAGAAAAGGGGGTGTGTTTGCTTGCCTGTTACTGCTAGAAGGTTGATTTTACTGCAGGAGCTCGGCAGACGTTGATGGCCATGGACAAGCATCACCAGCTAAAAGCACAACAGCCATAAAAATACCATTATAAAATTGTGTGACAAATTGTATAGAAGCAGCCCAAACACAAGTGTAATTTTCTCTCCACGCCGGGGTTTGATGGAGATGCACTGTGCCTCAGGATGCCTAATGTATCATGCACAAGGATGGTCAGTCGCCCACAGACATTCTTGGGACGCATCAGTGTCTTAATAAACCTTGATAACATCCTGGTCTGCTGGCTTATATCCGTTCAGATTCTTGGAGAGATCCACGATTTCAGTTTCAACAAAGTGCTATGATAGTAAACATTTTCTTCCCATATTGTGTGAGTAATGAATCCTGAACAAACAGCACAGCATGATGACTGTATGGGAACATTTCTACTCTCTGAGAGAACGCATGTGACAGAAAACATAAAAAAAAAAACCCTCATCTGGCATCAAATACCAATCTATCATGTTATTGTTCCTAAATGTAAGCAGAGCTCCATAAAGGCTGAGCATGCTTTTTTTGAACATATTTCTGTGCACTTTGTTCCAGACGGAAGATCAGTAGATGTAGATCTGTAGGAGTTGGAGATGAGGATCAGTAGTGTTACAGATTATTATCAAAGGAAGTACGCTATCTTTGTGGATGGTTAGCCTCCTACTGTAGCTAATATTCCACCCTGAATATAAAATATGTATATTAAAAAAAAGCTAGAACTTAGTAACACATTTGGATGACTGCTGACATATTGTGCTTAATGTAACAAATAATCCAGAAATAATTGAGCTTTTATTGTTTTAATTGAGCCAAAAATCTGTCTTGTGGTAAAGCTTAGGCATTGTAACACCTAGACTAAAAGTCCCACATACCTTAAAACTGTGTGTATGGATTTACATGGCCCTTAGTAAGACAAACAGGAAAAAGAATCACATATCCTCCATCAAATCCAACAGTGGGCGTGAGGTGCTTTCTATTGTCTTCATCCTGTGTTTCACCCCAAACCAATATAGGAACATTTGCTTACAGTAACAGTTCAATTTAATGGGCTTGACACACAGGGAACGGCAGTGAAAGGCGAAGGGGTCCTCCACTTGGGGTGAACCCAACACATGGGACATGATAACGACATCAACAAAAGTTTTACATTTTTCAATTTTCTTGTGTTGTGTCACTAGTTGTGTGCATCTCTACGCGAACAAGCGTGAAATGTCACATTCATGAATTTCTCCAGTCGCTTGGCAGGAGGAGGGTGGGTAATTGGAGGGAGGCATCCTGAGTAAATATGTTTACAGTGTTAACTCAGTCCTTTTGGTGCAGAGCAGCATCAACTCTTCTATGAGCACCTTACCATTCCTCTATGGCTGTGTTCGGTAACCATGGCTACAAGTGGCTCATTTCAGCCACTTGTGTCCAGGATCTCATTCTTTTAGTCACAATCCATTTCTCGTGACCATACGTGAAGGTTAATAACTTAGACAGGCTGGTACATCAAGTTTTTTCTTAACCACTAGGCTGGAGTAGTCTCAACCGCATTACTATGGATGTGGCCCCATTTTATCTATCCATCTCCCCGTCCATCCTGGCGTGGCATCGTACAAGATGTCTAGAAACTTAACTTGGTCTTGCTTGACTTGGCGCCAAACACATTTCTGTTAAAAAACATATTCTCAGATTTACAGGAGATGACTTTCATTCTAGTCACTTCACACTTGCCTGTGAACCTCTATAGTACATGAGCTGAAGAAGCCAACAGAACACGTCATCTGCAAAAAGCAAGATCAGGGATTGTACCTCATTGGGGATGTTTTGTACCATTAATTTATCCTGCTGTGATTTTGATTCTTAACTTGGAACATATTCGTTTCTGAATACAGTTTTTCAAATTAAAGGTTGCGGTTTTCAGTGTTAGTTGACGCCATTGTCTTGTGTGTGCATAAGAAAATTCAGTCAACAATCCTGTTGCTCCTAAACGTAATTTAGTTCCACAGAAATGTATTTTGAAGGAGAGCGGGCTGAACCTACGGCTGGAATCCGATGATAGTACAGTAACCAGAACAGGTATGCAGCTTTTTGCTGAGCAATGAATTTTATGAGTTTAAGTCTGGATTCCTGTGTGTGTGAGGGCGACTGAGGTCAGCATGCCTTGCTCGAGGACTACTGTACAGCTTCCACATTTTGCTCTCGACAATCACAAGCTCCAGCCAAGTCATCACATCTCTGCCTTCGCCGCCCGATCTCCTTTTTGCCTTGACTTTCCTCCTTACATCTTCCAGCCTCTGCACCTCAGCCAAGGTTATCTCTTCCATCGATTCTTATCATCGGCTTGTCATTTGATCTATTACCCCAGCACCCCACCTACCTAATGATAGCTTGATTAATTATTGCCCCCCCCCCACCACCTCTTCCCTGCGGGGCAAAGAGTTCAGACACTGCCAGCAAATATTCCTAAGATTAAGATAAATTTTTATTGTCTTAGCTCCCTGGAGTTTCAGAGCCACGCCAATTTGTGTTGAAAGCGAGGCTAAATTAAAGGTACTGAAATGGGCTTGAGTATTGCTGCATTGATGCCAGATGCACACACAGGGCTGCAGTGCTTTGTGTGATGCAGGCCTTTGTGTTTTTGCTGCTCTTTCTGCTAATACACTAAACATTATTTCGAAAATGAATACATTTTGTTAAAAACTTAGAAATGTCTTCATTCTGATCCAAACTCCATTTAGTTTTAATGATAAGTGTATTGACGTTTTATTGCCTGAAAGTAAATGCGAAAATGACAAATGAAGCTAACAGCAAGGCTAAATTAATGATTTTTTAACTGCTTTGTGCATCACACCGGTTTAATCTCATTCTGGGGTTTTTCAGAGCATTTCAAATCCTTGTATTTATTTCGCCTCGAAATTAAAAGCTACAACTAAAAATCCATTGAGGGCATTTATCATCTGAAGGTTTCCATCAGGCTTGGAATTTGATGTCTATTTGTTCTGGCACGAAAATGCCTCGTGGGTATGAAAAGATCAACATATTAGCAGTCCATTAATGCCAGTGAAAATGTCTCCGGCTGCCAACAGCTTGTAAAAGACACTGCTTTGCCTTGAGCAATGCATATTGTATATTTGAGTTGGCAGGTAATTCAGAGATAATGCACACACCATTCGTGGAGAAATTACGGAGCGGGATTATGAGTGCAGAGTTTCCCTGACATTTTCTGTTTGTTTAGGTCTTGTTGTGACAAAACACATTTAGTTTGTACCTGCTGATATACCAATGTTTTAATGGACCATAATTGTCTTAAATGTACGCTTTCGTTGTTATTTTTCTCAAGTCAACTGCTTTGACCGAGTGTAGCCACTCAAGTATATTTAATATTTTGAGTGTCAGCAAAGTACCAAAATTATTATCATACCACAAGTTTTCTTCATCTTTAACTTATTTTAAATCAACAGCAATTTAATCTGAGGTTTAACAGGATTCCTGGTGACATTAAAAGCCTTGGATATTATAGATTTGTATCTCAAAAAGAGCAATTTACTTCCTGTCTGACATTGTCTGGTTCAGTGTAAACTATTATTTTAAGACTACAGTATCCTAACATTCTGTAAGCTATCTTTATTTGGAACAAAGTTTTTGAGGGGCCTTCTTGTGTTGATGGCCAAACAACGGAATTGTGTGATAATACTTTCAAAAGTACCAAAGAGGTCTCCATCACATTTAAGTTGTGAATGTGGCACGGACTACAGTCTAAGAAGTGGTCACATAGTGACAGGGTAAGAAATTATTTTTGCTAGCTCAGTGGGAATATATCAGCTAGCTAACTGTTAGCTGCTACCATTGCTAAAGTTGGAATCAGCACGGTAGCTACCTGTTAGCACTAACCTAAGATGCCAGTATGGATTCCCAAAGTGCGTTCTTTCTCCCAAAGCTGCAGGAACAAAGTTACTTAGTTTTGTTATTGTGGCTTATTCTTAGCACACACTGCATTCTGGGCAGGACTTCGCTCTAGAGCGTTTTCAGTCGCTGCCCCTAAACGTTGGAATGAGCTTAGGGGCAGCTTTTGGCCAACGCTGCCCCTAAGCTCAGTCACTTTTGACCGACGCTGTTGTTTTACAGTGGTTCATAAATAAAATTGTATCGAGTGGTACTTCATGAATGGAAATTTCAAGCAGGTGTGGTATGCTCACAAATTCTCACTTGTGGAGTATGAAATGATCTGGACCTGAAGGAACATTAGCTTCTTTCTTCTCAACTTGAACTTAAAATAATTAGGACCAGAGATTTTAACGTGTGTTTTTTACATACAAAAGTCCCGATTCAGAACCTGGCATCTGCAAACAGCGATGGACAAGAAAGCTGCTTCTCTTCACCCACTGGAGGTTAATTTTTGCTTGAAATTGAGAGAACAGCGTTTTGCTCCAATCTGATGGTCGATTAACCTAAATTGCCAATTAAAAACAATAAATATCTTTGTTGTTGAGCTTATTTGTCTATATAGTCAAATTATCAGGAAAAATTGTTGTTGTTTTTTTATTGAGAATGTTTATTTTGTCGATTTACAGGTTTTGATTAAAAATTACAGATTCTCCAGTTGATAAAAAGTTAATCAAATCCATCCGCTAAAACTAATATATTTTTCTGTCGTTTTCTTGGGGGATATTTAAATTTTTAATAAGCCGGAACTTCTTTGCATCACTGCATTGAAAATTAGACCGATTACACCTGGACCCAATAAACTTAAACCGGATAATTCTACTCTAAGCTGTACTGAACTATTTTGAGATTTATGGAACTTTTCTTCCATTGTTAAAAACAAAGTGGTGACTTTTTCAATGACTTTCTGACAATAGGACCACTTTAGAGTAGGACATGCATAATTTATGACTTCTCATGATTACCATAAGTGCACTGAGTAAGGTGTAATTGATATGGGTTAAATATATATTTGATTAGCTTTGCACTGCTCACTGCGTCTGCTAAAGATAAAAAGATCATCTTAAGCGATCACATTTCCATATCTGTGATAGTAATTTCACATGAAAATTGTTTTCATGTTACTGTTTTTATTACAAACCCTGTAAAACACACACACACACCCAGCCACATCCAGTATTATTAAACCAGTTTGCCCATCCATGTAATTAAAAATATGTCACAATCTTTATATTTCTCTTTAGTTATTCTTTGGTTTCATTTTAGTGTTTGTCATTTATTCCTCCACAGAGACAGATTGTTGCTAAACTGTCTGTAGTTCCTTGTCTTTCTTTGAGTCCGAACTTCCTTCCTTTCATCTGTTCTTATTACCTTCTTCCTTGTGCCTTATTAACTCTTCTTCCTTCCTCCCTTGTATCCTATGTTGCTACCTTCCTTGTGTCCTTCCATCCTTCCTTTGGTTTCCTATGTCCTACTTCACTTCATTCCTTTTGTCCTGCCTTCATTCCTTCGTTTCTTCCATCCTCGTCCCTTCCCAACTCTTTTTTCCTTCCTGCATTGTGTCCTTCCTGCTTTCCTTGCGCTTTACCTCACATCTTTCCATGTCCTTCCATATTTTTTTGAGTCATCCCTTTCTTCCTCCCTCATGCACCGGCTCCCTTTTTTCTTTCCATCATCCCGTTTTCAAATTTTTCCAAGTTACATATTTAAGCGTTTCCCACTGCAGAAACGTTTTCCATAAATGGAGGGTTAACCTAAGTATTTTGTGTTTTAAAAACCAACCTAAAGGACTGAGACTTCAGGAAAAGATGGACTTTTTAAAAATTCTGACGTTTCCTCCTTTGTTTTCCTTTTCTTCATTTTGAGTCATTGTTGCCACTGTCTGGCATTAAGATTGATGTGCTGGGAAAAAAGGCCACTACCACTGCAGTATTGAGCATCTCCCAGTAAGAGAACACATCTTCCGTCTCCTTCTAACTGAAACAAATGGACAGCTTCTTTGAAAAACAAATCTTCAGATTTCTTTTTTTCAGATAGCATTTTTTTTTTTTGCCCTCTCCAAGCATAAAACATAAAACTGACACTACAGAGTTGGCAAATGGCAAATCTGATGATACAGATTAAAAATTTAATCTAATAGAAGTATTTATTCCTTTTGGCATACTTTATCCAGCTTCCAGCATTCCCTTTGCAGGGAACCAGTGTCCTTAATCGAAGCGGATTGTCAGGACATCTTTTAAAATAAGATGTTTTTCTTTGCTTCACTTTGTGTTGTCAGTCAAGCAGACAGCCGCTGCTTAAAGACATCCTAAAGGCTAATATACACCCCGGTTCAGTGAGCGAGGACGGCGTCTGGAGACGGCATTAATCTCTGCTTTATGCAACAGAGTCGCGGCTATAGAGGAAAGGAGACCAGAGTCTTTGCCGTCGTGAATAATGCCCAAACGCAGCTGCTGCAGAACATATGCACACTTCAGCAAAGTCTGTCTTCCCTGTTCTGTTTGGTGATTATGGAAGTCTGATAAATGACACTCACCGGGTAGGAAAAAAAGTAAACAGCAGGGATGTGCCCACCCTGTTATCCTTGTAGGTCAATAAGCCATGTAGACCTTCAGACGCTCCTCCATGCATAAGGGCGCTCTTCAAGGAGACAGATTTCCTGTTTTGCGATGCAGCAAGAATGTGTGTGTGTGTGAGGAATTAGAGAAGCCTGCTATCGCACTCCTTCTCAAAGCATACAATATTCATCTTTCCTCAGAAACGCTCAACAGCTACTGAACCAGGTAAAGAGCTCCCAAATGATGATTAACGGTGGCAATTATTGAATTATTCTGGGTCTGTAAGGTGTGCAAAATTATTCACTCGCATTCTTCCCTTCGTTGAGAACTTTAAAAGGAAATTAAATGTTCTTTTTTTATTTGATTTGTTATCATTTCTAAGTATTTCTGTGATTTTATGGCATTATCTGGAATCGAAGGATTGAGCCAGATTTCAGTTTTGACCTTTTATGTAACAATTCATATTTCATAGGCTCAGTTGTGTGACTTTACCAGTCAGAACAGGACCATGTATATGTATACCACTGATGTATGCGGAGGTATCCTCAGAACATACCAAGTAGCATACTAGAAGCCTGATGTCGCCAACTAGTGGTGACATGTAGTAGCTGTTTTAATAATTCACATTCTGATATGGGCTAATGCTTCCTTTAAAAACAGTTTGACATCAAAAAACACTGGTTTTCCAAAAATACGCCTAATATTCTAAAAATATTAAAGTTATTGGATGTTGGATGTTTTTCACTTTTTATTGCTTTTACAAATCAATCATGATCACGTTTCCAGTCGTGTTTTGACAATTCATCTTTGCTGATGAGCGCTGATGCTGCCAAGACCTGGAAAACTGTCTTATGCTGTGACTTAAATTGTCAGATGAGGTCCCGTCATGATAAAATATTTAAGAAAAATTGTTTAATTCACTCCTCCCATTCCACTAGGGGGCTCCGTGGTTCATCTACATTGGTTCAAGTTTCTTGACGGCGAACCAGAAGTTGTTGGTGTCGTGTTGGATGAAAAAAGCAAGCTAAAGTAACATTTAAAATCACATCTAACCTACATTGCCATACATTGTCCAATGTGGTAAATTGATTTTTGAATGTTGTAAGCTATTGAAAAAAAATGTTCTTTTGTCCAACATGGGTGTTTTGGCAGATTAGCTTTACGCTAATGAAAGCTAATGCAATTTCAAGAATGGCAAAAATAACACCTACAAAAACTAGCTTATGTTCTTTGTAACAAATGTAGCAGTCCGTCTGATGTGCCTTTATGCCTGAGTGGCACTGTTTTGACAGCACTCACATTCCTATAAAGGACTGATGATTTGCTGGGCTTCTACATTTCCAGCTCTGGTTATCTAGGTGGAAAAAGATAAACATTTTTGTGATTTTCAGCAGGCATAGTGATGCATCCAGGCGGGGCAGGCGAGTGTTTTTACTCTTTCTACATGCCTGTAGGAAACTCCAGCACCTTGTGAAAACCAGAAAAAAGCATTTAGCTTGGAGACCAAAATCACCTTTCAGCTTTTCATGGAAACAAAAAGTTTCTTATACATATGCTGGAGGATGTGAGTGCACAATTCTGATAGTTATGGAATTTAGTGGAAGCTCTCAAGGAAAAAAAAAGGGTTGATAAAACCTGTAGTAACTCAAGGGTCAGTAGCTGTAATATTTATCAGTCTATACAATTTCTTAACAGCCAACAAAAACCTGGACAGAGGTGCTGACATAAAGCTAAACTTTGTACAACTTGTATCACCCAGAACTAACAAAAAGAAAAAAATTAATTTGTCTACACTAATGAAAACTACAGAAAGTGTGCAGCTTTGTAGCTTTTACCTGCGTAAAAAAGGCTGGAGCTGGTTTTGCTAATGAGGCTAATGTGAAGCCCAATCAGAATTTAGCTTCATGTTAGTCTCTCTGCATCAAAGCTCAACAATCCGGCTGTTCCTACAGCCACAAGCTGTTGGATAGACTTTTAATGATTGGCTGCACGTTAGGCTGTTTTACTCAATTTACTGCAAACATCAATTATTGCTCCCTACATCACAGAAAAAAAGGGCTCTGTACAAAGAATGATTGCAGCAGCAGCATAGTGAGACAACATGGGTCCAGTAAATGACTCCATCAGCTGGCAAATTATCATTTATCTGATACGGATTGGGTTTGTGTTTATGACGTCAAGGACAATTGGATCGAAAGAAGCAATAAAATCCTTGCAGCTGGCCTCTGTGGTCTGGCTTCACGTTTTCAAGAGCTCTCTTTTTTTATGTTCTCTCTCTCACACGGTGCCACTTACTATCGAAGTGTTAACTACCCAAGGACATCGCTAAGGTGAAGGAAGTGGCACGTCAGCCACAAAGGCAGACAGCCAAACAAACCAACCTGTAGGGGATAGACAGACAGAGCGCAGCTGAGAGTGAAACAATTTATTTCTTTTTGTCTGCCTTTCCTTGGTATCTTTCTGACAAACACCCCTCACCCTGGCAAGTTCCTCTCCCCCTGCTTGTCATATGCAGTTTCAGATTGCCAAGCAAGCTTTGCGCCTCCAAGGGAGCTTCAGGCAAGTGTCACTTTAAGTTACACCCGGTGCGTAAAAGCCCCGCACCGAGCTAGCGGTCATAGATCTGTGCGAAATCAGGTCAAATGTCGGCGTCTCTATCCCACCCCTCCTGGTGATTGGTACAATTGGAGAGCAGAGGCTGGTGATTTGAAAAGAAGAAAAGATGGCACAATCAGTGCGCTAACCCACCACCCCCACTGTCTCTGTGCAGTTTCCCAGAGAGTGAATAAAGCAGACCTAACACAGGACTGAGACGGAGCCACGGGGCAGGGAAGGAGGAAGAACACTGCTTGGAGTAATGTTGCATATGACCCATGTCTATCAGGTTTTTTTTTATGGAAGACAGCTTATGCCAGTCAGCATGATTTTTACTGGCAGTGAAAGCATGATTCAAAAATATTCACCATCCAGTGAAATTGGATTCAGCTATTGTTTTTTGTTTTTTTTTTGGCTCCGCAAAGTCCAATAACTTGCATGTTATGTTAACTGGTAACCCCAAACTGCTGTAGAGTGACTGAGCATAGAAATACTCAGTCCAGAGCGTGCTCTAGCTTTTTGCCAGCTGACTGCTGAGATCACTTCAAGCTCCCCCCATGTCCCTGAACAAAACTAACCAGATAGGAAAAATGAACAGATGAATAGAGAGAATTTAGCTCCAAATTGACATGATTAGGAAATGATGTACTTCAAAAAGTGTAGTAGTAATGTTGGTCCTCCTTTTGCTGTTAAACTGTTGGGGTGTGGAGTAACGTTGATCTATGAGGATGTATTGTGGTATCTGGCACCAAGATGTTAGCAGCAGATTCATTACCCAGGGTTTCCACAGATACAGGGCCAGTGCTGAACTGGTGCTAGTAGTGTTTTCACACAAAACTGGTTGTTTCCGGACTCTGGACTAGAAGAAAGAAGTAGTTCTTATAAAATCTAGGGTTGGTTACACGAAGGCCAACCACTAAGAAAATGTTTTGTGTGGCGTGTTTAAAAATCGGGTTTTAGGATTTCTTTTTATATCAGCCTCATTTAAGACAAGATTTGAAAAATATTCTAATAAAAGGTAATATTAGGCTTTGGATACCAGGGCCTCACTGTTTTCAGCCTTCCTGCTGTTTATTTGGACATCAGAGTTAAAGTTGCATAGAGTTGGTCTTACAGTCAATATTTTCTACAGCGAACTCCATATCACACTGTTGTCCTATTCAACTCATGTTCAACTTGTTTTCCAGCCTTGATCTTGATTGATCAGATCACAGACCAGTTTTTTGGGAATTATATACAATTACTGAAATATTGTTTCTCATACTTATACTCCATACGTATAAGTACTTATACGTATTTAAATATGCACTATGACTATCCACAAACACTCAGAATAAAACAGGAAGAGCATCAAATATTAACTGGATGAGATATTTATAGTGAAACAGCGGTGTGACTCTCAGCGGACTCTCATGTTGTTTAAAACCACTATTTTACTGTACCCAACCAGATAAGAACTGGATCCAGCTTGGGTTAAGCACTGGAGCCACTTTGGTGGAAAAACCCTGAAAGTGTCAAGATGGAGGCTTCATTGATCAGATGTGTTTTTCTAGCAAAACCCACCGACATCTTGGGAATTTAGAGGCCAAGTCCCTACGTCAATCTTGTTGTTGCGCTCCCCAAACTGCTCCTGAATCATTTATGTCTTTTTGGCAGGGTGTATTATCCTGATGGAGGAGGCCACAGCCATCAGGCTATACCGTTTCCATGAAAGTTTGTATGTGGTCTGTAACAGTGCCCAAGATTTCCTGTTAGAACACTGCACAAAGTGCTGGCTTGTCTTCTTCTTATAACACATCCTGTATTGGCTCAGTGACTGACACACTCGCTCTTTACCATCAATATGAGTCAGACTGGACCATTGCTCCATAGTCCACTGTGTTTTCTTAAATGGGAAATGATCAGTTTAGGCACCCTTACTGGACTACCAACCTTGAAGCACCATTTGCAACAAACTGTTCCCATTTTGACAGGTACTCACCACTTTTTATGCTTTCTTAAGACGATATAGTTCATCAAAAATGTTGCACTTCATTTTTGGAAACTACCCTCCAACAAAAATTGTGCAAGGCACTTTACTGATTACAGTTTTTTAAGCAACAATTTATTTGATCATGGACTGATAGAGTATCACCAAAAGATGATGCAATCCCAACACTCAAAAGTATTCCTATGCTGTTAGACATAAGCTGAACTACAACTCGCAATGTTTTGTTTCCATCATTTTAAGGTCTATCTGCAATCTATGCTTAGCATGTGCAAGTGTGAGCGGATGATATTACCAAGCTGAATCCACGGGGGCATCTAACAACCGGAGAGGGAGCAACGTTGCCACCCATGTGTTGAGCCTCCGTACTCACTCTGGTTATTCAGAAAAGTCACTTTTCAGGTCTGACGTGATATCGTTCACGTCAGGTTCAACAAGTTGCCATTTTACAATTAATATGTTATATAATGTTTCTCATTTGTACAACAAAATACAACACATCTAAGAACAGTTGTAAACAGCATCAATGGACAGCATTGATGCGATGTCGTGCTGAAGGTTCTTAAAGAGACAGGCCAATTTCAAGGCATCAGATCCAGGTGTGATGTGAATTTATTTTAGGTTGTTTATATATAAATATATATATATGGCATAACATAACAACTGAAAGGTAACATAATTATTTGACTGTGGTATAAAATGGCACTATGTGCCTGGAAAATGCATAATGCCTCCTCTTTAGATCCTTACCTTTACTCTTTTTTTCTGCTTTCAACATTTGAGCTTTGAAAACACAATGTTCATTTGCTGTGATCATGCTATTCTGCCTGAAACATGAACATATAGACCAAAAAAAAAAAAAAACCATTAAAGAATCAGAATAGAGAGCCTGTGCTGTAACACTGTTCACCGTTGGAATGAAGGCAAAAAGATCCAGCAAGCAGCTTAAAGCTTCACTAAAGACAGTATTAATACTGAAACCAGAGCCCGAATACTTCAGCTACACCTAGTGGCAAAGATTCTTCCCCAGCAACTCAGTGGTTATCAATATTCAGGGAAAGAGCTAAATCCTGGTCAGACAGTACAACATCAAGAAAACACCCTGTTTATTCTTACGCTAAAAAGTGACAAGAAATATACATCATACAACATAAAAGGCTTAAGAGTAATGAAATTCCTTCCTCTAGCAATTTCCATCATTCAAAGAGATTATAGAAGCGGAGCGTAAGTAAATCTGAGTTGTTAGAAATGTTCTGCTGTTTGCATTTGTCTGCAGTGTATTAGTGATGCTATGTGGTGCAAATTTGTTCAGATTGCTTTAGAGGAAATGACAGGGGAGATAAGGTGAGCGTGCTCCTGTTGAGAACGACAAATTTTATGTCGCTGAAACTTAACAACCGCAGTCAGCAGAGATACACTGTTTCCAACACAAAGCTTGCCAAACATTACTCATAGCCTATAGACTATATTTTTCAAGCGGCTGCACAGAGTCTAATAGCAATCTAATGAAAATTGAGGTAATCTAATGGAATATGTTTCCCTCTACAGCAAAGATGAAAGGAATACATGAAAAGCCCCAGTGATTCAGGCCTTTCAGCTCTCCCTAAAAGGCACTCTGCTCACTTTCTTCAACAGGAGTGTAAGTCGGGGCGAAATCAGCCGAGATGTCAGACTCAGTTTCAGGTGGGGAGGAAGGTGAGGCTGGAAAGTGGAGCTGAAACACCCAGTGATGTCCTTCTGTTTGTAAAAACAGCCACTTTCATAGCTTATTAAAGACAATCAAGAATCTATGGCAGCTGTTTTTTTTTGTCATATCAGTGTGTAAATTCGAGGAAGAGTATCTGTTTGCAAGAGTGGTTAGAATAAGAAGCAGCAAGGTTTATTTATGGAGACAGGAGGAGGAAAGTGTTCATGTGTAAAGTGTGGACATAAATTTCCAGAACCTCTCGGAGTAATAAAGCACATGTGAAAGGTGGATCTTTGTACCAAAAGTCAACAGAAGGTCAGCTGCCCACCGTTACAATAAAGAACAGAATACCAAGCAAAATAGAATTTCTTTATTTTCTGTAATTTTTATGGTGTCCTTCTACAGGAATACTAACATTATTGCAGCTAAAGACAAAAGTGTACAAACTCCTTGAGGTAGTAAAAATAAAAGTATTGTGAAAATACATAGCTACATGCATAGCGCAAACTTTATTTATTTGAAGTTCATGGGATTTTGTGGTTTACTAAATAGCAAGATCAATATATGTATGCATCCATTTTCATTAATTACATAGATTGTACATGTGTTAAAATTTCTAACACAATTCTTTGTTTTTTTCACTCAAAACTTCTGGCGGGAACCTTTTGTGTTAACGTGTTTCTGGTACACCTGTAAATCTGGTACACAACAAGTGACATCCCCAAACAGCGATAGACAAAAAAAGATGCTTCTGTTGGCACATTGAGGGTTAATTTTGGCTTTTAAATGCAACCTGATAGGATGTTGGAAAACACTATTGCTGTGTTCAAGTTGTGCTAAAAGGAGTTAGCTAGTCCCCTATTCAAGCCTAAAGTAGCGTCTCCATGGTAAACACCTCAGTGGCAGAATTTTTCACGTGACAATTTGTAGATTTAATTTGGAGCTCTGGCTGATACAGTTTCTCTGTTTGAAACATTTGACTTCAATAGAGTTGCCAAATCCCAAATAATGTTTTATCAAAGTGGTTTTAATAATTCATTTGGACAACATAAACGCTAGCATCTTTTGATGTTTCTTAAATCTCATCGGTACTAATTGGTTAAAAAATATAGCCTGGCCTTTTAAGAGATTGGGGAAAACTAGAATTTGATCTATTAGACGAGGGTACAATTCAATGTAAGTTAAGCCTTTGAAGGTGCTGCTGCTGAGAGGTGGGGTCAGATGTTCTGATACCTCCAACAAGCTGTCCCATTATTTAGGGGAGTTACATAGAGATTCACCTGTCAGTATAAAAAAATTAAGGTTTATAAATTTAAGTTCAAATTGCAAACATGTAAAACAATTTTCATTTGATCCCTCCCTTAAAATGTTAAAACTCAGTTTCACAATGGCTGCTCTTTCACACAGAGTGTGACTCTGCTTCTGCCCCGAAGATAAATAATTAACGTCCTCTGACAGCAGGAAGGCTAGAGGAAAAGGCTGCGGATATACCTTCTTATTGTTCTTTGGGAGGAATCAGAATATTTTAAAATGGGTATTGTCTTTTCAAAATGCTAAAAAAAAAACCTTGGAGAACAGAAATACTCTACAAAACTGATGAGAGCACATCTAATTTCACACATCCAGTAAAATGATACAGTTGACAAGGACAAAAGGCTTAAAAATGTTTATGCAGACATGATTTTCATAACAGCACTGAGATATTTTGCGGTGAATTTGCAAGCTGCATTCGGTGACTTTGAAACGTATATTTTTTTTAGATCATGTCCCAATCTGAAGTCAATAAATTCCAACAGGTTTATGATGGTTAGACTATTTGCTGGATGCCTTCCCCCTTCTTTCTCTCTACATTTGATTCTGTAACTAAAAGCAACTAGTAGAAGAAAATACTAAAAAGGGACTATGATCAGGATCAGGAATCACAGACTTACTGTGAAGTCTTTCACTCGTTACAGACTTGGTCCACGTTAGGAACGCACCGATCCACTATTTTCACTTCCTATACCGATATCTGAAGTTTAGTGTCAGCCGATACCGATCCCATACAGAAACACGGAGCTGAATTGACTTTAAACTGAAATAAATGTACTGCATAACACATTTATTAACATTTATTTGATAACTTTGCACCAGTACAGGACACTAAATACACCAACAGCTTCACAAGCTTAGTCAAACATGTAAAATTAACTTTCGTTCATTCAGGTGGTGCAATTCGGCGCATAACAGTCAATGTAAAATAAATCATAAAGAAACTGAAACTGACAAAAACAATTTGTTGACTACCTTCGTCAAACATGTGAAAAATAAACTACAACAAACTTTAAGAAGGAATTTTAGAATTCCTAGTGCAGTTAGGAATTCCAAACATAATGTAAAAGAAATAAAGTGTGTTGTTCCTCAGAGAATTAAGCATAGAGTTATACTGAATAGATCTGCCCTAATGGATCGGTCACAATGTCACAATACCCAGTCTAGAACTTTTTTTCAATATCAGGGCCGATATAGATATTAACATCGAATTGATGCATCTCTAGTCCAAATGAACGTTTTTGTGCAAAACATGGATGCTAATGAAACAATCTTATTTACAACAAGCTTGTAAGGTAATCCAATAAAAGAGAATTAAAGATTGGCACAGTATCAGACGGTATCTGTGGTTCCCCCTAAATCACAGCCAGCAGTCCACCGTGCTGTGACAAAGGAAGGCGGGGGTTTGGGGGTCTTATCTCTATCGTGTAGGCTTTTGGACTTCAACAAAACCTGTCTTGATGAATATGTGCCAAAAGTCCCTCAGTGCAGCTATGTGTGCTTTGGCACTGGATGAGAGCAGCTCTCCTGCTGGAGCAGCTTCATTACACTTCTCACTGGCTTCATAGAGGGGGCCGCGTTAGCTCCGTACTTATACAGCCCCTTTAAACATTTTCGAAGGCTATGATGTGTGAATATTATGTCAGTTAATGTGAATATGTAAACCTTTACAACGGCCCTCAGCCCAATACAGCCCAGAGACTGTCAGGTGAATGTAGTGAATATATCTGAAGAGTGCCTACGTTGGTTCCAACAGTGTTTACTTGTGGACTCCTAATTGAAAACATGAATATCTATATAAGGTTATATTCAATAAATTAGAATTATATTGAAAAGTTCTTTTTTTAGTGAGTCAGTTCACTAAGTGAAACACATTTTATAGATCGATTACCCGCAGATGCTTTCAAGCCCTTATTTCTGATAATTATAAGTTTCATTTTTTAGAATATTAAAATTGATCAAGGCTTTAAAAAAAAGCAAATGTATATACAGAATTGTGGGTGTGCCTTCTGAAAGGTATTAAACTTATTAGACGATCATTTTGTTGCTCATGTATATATTTGCGTGTGCGCGTGTGTGTTAATACCGAGACTTTAATGTGTTAATTTTGATTAATTAAATACTTAAATTTAAAAAAATAAAAAAAATTGAATGTAATTAATCACTTTTTTCTTTCTTTACATACGAAAGTTCCAAGCGGAACCTTTGTATCTGAGCGTTTCTGGTACACCCATAAATCTGATGCACAAACGTCATCGGCAAACAACTGCGATGGAAGACAAAGCTGCTTCTGCTGGTTTTTGAATGATGGGATTCTCATGGTTTTCTTCAATATCACTCATTTTATGAAGAATCCCTCTTTCGGCCAGGATTCTTCTTCTTAAGCTTGTGCAACATTTTTTGGGTGCCGCCACATTTAATTAATATGTCTTTGGTATTAATAAAGACTTTTTGAATTGAATTGAGTCTTTTCAATGCCTAGATTTCTCAAAAAAAGTGAAAACAATCCTGACAAAAATAGATAACTCCAACTACGGAGTCAGATGTAAAGCTTGAAAATTCACGTCCAGAGAAACTTTGCTTCAAACATCCGACTAAGAATGAGTTATATAGCATAAAATTAGTACCTAGATGTGCAAAGCCAGAGACATATACAGAAAGACTTGCTGCTGTTACTGCAGAGGAAGGTGGTGGTACAACATACACTGCCTGGCCAAAAAAAAAGTCGCCACCAAAAAATGGTCACACTCTCTAATATTTTGTTGGGCGGCCTTTAGCTTTGATTATAGCCCACATTCGCTGTGGCATTGTTTCAATAAGCTTCTGCAGTGTCACAAGATTTATTTCCATCCAGTGTTGCATTAATCTTT
>CAEGAE010002758.1:0-29222 GCA_903067095.1 Girardinus metallicus
TTCAGGCCTATGCAGAACAGCAGTGGGGACAGAGCATCTCCTTGGTATATGCCACATTTGATGGACACTTGTGCAAGTGGTTTGCAATTGGCTTCAAGGGTGGTTTTCCACAGCCCCATCGAGTTTGCAATGAAGGCTCTTAGATAGTTGGATGGGACTAACCCCTTTGAGGGATCCTTCTGGATCAGGATTGTACGTCCTTCACGTCCTAAATAAAAAGAAAAAAACAACATGCCAGGGTAAAAATAATTTTTGGGCTTTGCTATACATTTTAGAAAACACCTACGTCAGGTTATTAGCAGTTTTACCACAATCCATTTGCAAAAAAGGTTGGAAAAATCTCTGAAATTGCAAGAGACCATTTCAAACCACTTGAGCTCTTGATTGTGAAGGAAGAAACAAAAAGACTACTCTCACCAGTCCAACTTTTTAGCCATTTAAAAATAGGGAGTAGTAACTGTTTCTACTGTCAATCATATGCCATTTTTGCAGACACCAACTTTTATCTTTTTTTATAATAGAGTCTAGATTCTCTTCATTTTTTTTTTAGAATAAAGGACCCAAAATGGGGTTTCTTAAATCCTAGATAAATCAGACCATATCTCTCAGAAATTACAAATGCATGAAACAGTTTTTGCAGTAAAGTTTAGATTTCTTTGTCCAAAAATGTATTTTTGATGTTCCAACCGATTATTCCTTCTCCAGCAGTGGTGTATGTTCATGACAAATATAAAGAGCAAAAAAAAAAAAAAAAAGATTTAAAAATTACATAATGCATTACACTAAATAAATAATCAATTTACACAGGAAAAGTTTTATCTAACTTTAATTTTCAAATGTATTATTAATTCCTACAGTCTTTTCAATTCTTTAAAATACCAAGAAGTGTTTTAATTGTACCCTATTTGACATAAAAATTCTTCTTACATTTATGATCCAGCTGTGAAGAATGTGAACTAATTATATATAATACTGATTTATTATATTTTAGCACATAGAAGCAATAAAAATGTTATGTTATGACTAATTTGTTGTATCCACTTAGTTTTTTTTAATGAAAAAGCAAAACAGAAAAATGCCTCAGCCTTCCCAGATCTTACCAAACGTAAACTTAAATCATCAGGTGTATGAACACTTTTGGACTTAACTTCATCCCCTACAAGCTTTTTGCTACGTTTACACTCTGCAAACTTTTAACTTTTCTCTGTTTTTGTTTCTCGTCTAACTTGTTGTTAAAAGTGCTGCTGGCATCCAAATCTGGATTGTTTAAACTTTCTGATTTAATATTTTTCATTGGATCGAAGATGTGTCATAATATAAGACTTAATTATAATGTTTGTTTTATATTTCAACCTAGCGGCGGTGAGCCACACATGCAGATTTTGACTGATTTATGATATTGTCTCATAAAAACTCAGCATTATTAAATGAAAGAATGTGGGGGAGATTTTAGTTCAGCAAAGTGAAAAAACTCTGCCACTTCCACGTGGACCTTTGCTTTCTTAGGGGGCTGCACCCTCTCATTTCTTTCATTGAAATCAGCCGGATTTGAGGTGGTTTACAATTGACCCAACGAGTTTAGCGTGACCTTTTCTCCTTGCTGTAAATGGGCACTCATTGAATCTAAAGGGAGGAGGTGAAAATCTGGATGAGGAGGTGGGAGGGGGGTCGGTGAGGGGCGGGAAGGGGAGGGAAGTAGAGTTGGGTGGAGGAACTGGGAAGGGGGGTGAGAGGGAGTGAGGCTTGGTTGGAAATCACAGCAGTGAAAATGGCAGTGTGGTGAAAGAGGGCCCTGATTGCATTGGGACAGCATGCGAGACAGAGCAGCATGCTCAGCCCAATCAGAGCGGCATAAGGAAAAAGTGCTCTTATCAACGAGTAATGGCCCACTTGACAATCACACAGGCACAAAACTGCTCTATTTAACGCTGATTGCAAAAACTGCTAACCCCCCTCACCCCAATCTGAGAACGACAGAACTCCCCCCGCCCCTTGATATCGCCCCACCACCTCCCACCCCACAGCCGAGACCTTTTCCTGAATGGAATTCATAATCACCCCTCCTCCATTTCCATGCTAATTGTTATTTTAAGACTTGCGTTGCGTGTCTGTGTGCGTGTGTGTGCGTGTGTGTATGTGTGTAAGGTATTTAGTGCTGGTGAAAATATCTGCCTTGATTGCTGTTTACTGTCAGGAATGAAGGTGCATCTATCTCGACTCCAGCAGCTCCACAAGAGTCTGCGTCTCGCCTACCTGACGGGGTCTGACGGGGTGTGAGGGCTCTGCAGCGGTGCACATCTGGACACGCAGAGGCTATTGTTGAGGCGGCACAAAGGAGCCTGTGCTTCAGTATCACTCTGTGCTTTTCAATATTGTCCAAAAACAATTTAGACCTTTAAGAAGCACTCCTAAGCAGTTGTTAATCATTGACATATTGTTTAAAAGAGAAATCAACCTGCAGCCAGTCTGGTTTTTTTTTTTAATCACAAATGCCACAGAAGCATTTGTAGCAAGAAGATAATTATTAATTTCGAAAGTCGTGCTGATTTATTGTCTTAGAAAGGAGCAACACTTTTAAAATTGTTTTTGTGTGTAAGTTTCAGTAAAGTCGGAATTTAATTTTACTTTGTAAAGGTCAATTTCAGTTGTTCTGTTTTATGTTTAAATTCCTGTGTTGAGAAACAGCTTTCGGCTGCATTCTTTATGGTGCAACCCTTGTATCCTTTCTTCTTTCAGCCACATATTCCCTTACATTTTACAGGAAATGTCATCCGTACTAAAAGGCATTAACATATTGTGGAGCTGATCTTATTAAATAATGTGGCAGCATTTACAATATAAACAGGTCTTTATTTATGTACCATATTCATATTTATTTAATGATTTTAGGAAGTCATTTTGGTGGGTATGCATTTCTAATTCTACAAGTATTATTTTCATTTTAACTTTCCAGATGTGTGCTGTGTGACACTCGGAATTGTTGTCTGAGTGTCGAGGCGACGCCCAACTTTTGATTTACTTTCATAAGTGGAGCATTACAGCTTTTGTCATTGATACTTGATTAGAAATTCCTTTGGTTTTATTTCAAATATAATGGACACAGAGACGGAACAGAGAGGAAAAAAGAAAGGGAAATGTTGAGAAAATGTTGAAAAGGAAAGGAGAAAGGAGTAGAACAGAAAAAGAAGCACAGAGAGAATGCAAGTCACCCCTTTGAAGTCTGCCTCTCGAGCTGCAGAAAGAGAAAAGCAAAACCGAGAAACAACAACTGTGCATAATACTAATAATTACAACAGCATGGAAAGTACACAGTATGACATAATACAAGATGTACTGTGTGGCAACTGCAGCCCAACTGAGAATGTATCTGACAAACATTTGAATCTGAGACGTCAACATTGTCAACACAAAATACATTTTTGTCACACTGAATATAATAATTGTGTTAATTAATTTCACTGGCATTTTTATATTAAGTATACATTTGAGGCTAAAATTATTTATTACTCTGGCATCTAAATAGCTAGGATAATATCTAAGGTGTATCACTGAAATAGAAATAATTTAAGTTTCTGTTTACATTTGCAAATGCAAGGTTAAAAAATATTAATATATGTCGCAATAATCAGTGGAAAGGGTGGCATTGTTTGTCATTATAGAAATCACACACTTCCTATTACTATTCACAAGCTTTTTGAACAATTATTACATCCGTTGTTCTCCATTTGTTGATTTTTGTGCTATGTTTTTTTTTTTTACTTCTCCACAAGAGGGCAACAGAGGATCTGTAGTCGTAACTCGTCTTGTCTAGGTTTTCATGCATTTCACGTCACAAAACAAATGCTGCTCTGATGTTACTGAGTGTATCAGTGCCAGCATATTTTCCGTCTTAGATAACAGTAAATCACTGCAAAGGGAGGTAAAAGTGCTCTCAAATGCAACAACATAGAAATCCTTTGTTATTCTTGTTTTCACACTAAGTCCAATTTATCAAACAAACTCACACAGAGAAAACCAAATGCAGCAGCCATTTCATTTTTCAGCAGCCAGTAAGACATAAATCTCCAGGGATGCCATAGTTTCATTAAAGTAATTATAAAATCCTTCCAGTTCTGTATTCATTAACCTTCCATTAAGCTCTAATTATGTTTGGTATTAAAGCAGACAGAACTTGTTAGGTTTAAGGCCAGTTAGGACAAGCAAAACCATTTCTATGTGCACAACTCTACAGCAATAACAGATTTTAAAGATTCTGTTTGAAGGTGGAAGCAAAAGTGCTTTGACACGAGTCCTGTACTTCCATGGCCTGAAAGGCCACTCAGAGAGGAAGAGGTCAGTAGTCCAGAAGCAACATGAAAGGTCATGGGTGTTTTTTGGCCAACATGTACCAAGATGGAGGCCTACAAAGATGTTTGTAGGCCTCCATGTTGGATTCAGTTACACCAGTTCTGTCCACCCTGAGCCACCAATCTATCATGAGACCATTATATAAAGAAACTTGAATGTTTAGCCCAAGTACTACAGCTTAAAATGTACCCACGAGATGTGTAAACTTCTGAATATTTAAAAAGTTAAAAATACAGAAAGAAAGAAATATAATTTTGGTGTTTTTTACAGACCTAAAGCAGATCTACTTTACTGCTTTAGTGAGAATTAAAAAAATGCTACATGGTTGTTTTGCATCTAAACGCATAAAACCGTTATTGCTCAAGTGATGCTAATGATGAAGCATTGCGCTGTTATTGTACATTTTTATTGCTTTAAAGGCTATTTAATCTCAGTCCATTTTTATCTTCAGTAAGATGTTTAAGGTGTAAAACAAATTTTCATGATAAAATAACACAAATCATTTATTTATTGTTTTACTATTTTAAATATTATGAAACCTTTACCTCAGCATTGTTTTATTTTTGTGTCTTAGCACGTACTCTTTAAAAATCAAAAGTTATGACACCAGAAGACCAGCTATGTTGCTCTTATACAGAAGCTAGTATTGAGTTTGTCAGTCGGACGCTGAAACTGGAAACCAGCCTGGTCACGTGATCTCCCATGGCAACCGGTGAGTGTGGTTAGTTGCTCGGTGGCGAGCGGTGCAGCTCCGGCGGTGCTCCGTATCTTTGCTCATAAATCTACCGCTGCTCTTTCTAACTGACACCGTACTGACCTGACGCTGTTCCTGGACTTCTTCTAGTGGGAGGCAGAGCAACATATCTCAACCTTTAAACTTTTGACACTGCGGGACTTTATTTTTTAAAAGAGACTACGAGCTGAAAACCATGAGACACTTCACCCCAGGGTAGGAGCAGTTTAACTTTTCATATTCAGCGGTTTAGGGAGTCTCAGGCGCAACTTATCGCAACTAATCATGCGACCACCCTTAGCATGATTAGTTGCTCTGCGGCCTATTTCTGATTTACTTAGTAGAAAAAAAAACCCCATTAGCTGCATTTTGCTGTAAAGGCTGTGAAAGGGTCAACGGTTTAGTTAAATTTTAGGAAATTAATTTGGCAAAAGTAAAACAACAATAATACTAATAGTAGTAATTTCATTGTCTTATAAGTTAATACATTTTTTTGATAGTTAAAAGTTCTAATTATGTTTCACACTACCTCAAACTTTGTTTCTTCAAAGCTGTATTCTTGCAACAGCATAAAGGATAATTTGCAGATTTAAAAAAAAATTAGCTCAATATTTTTGTCTTCAAACAAGAACAAATTGCAGTATTCACTCTGTGCACAGTGATATTATGATTATGGTAAATTTATTCCCATATATTCCTAATTGATACAGTGGTTTAAAACACATACATAGAAAAAATAAATATGATTTTCTTTAATGAAATTTCCAATTTTACACTTAATAGTAGAGTTATCAGTCCCTATGTAATTAACCAAGCTATGGTTTATATTTTTTATAAGTGAATCATTATCTAGCAGCTCTAATCTAGTGAGTTATGACTTTCTGTTTTACTATTGTGTAAAAATGACTAGACAAATTGGTCCAGTTCTCTTAGTCTTCAAAATGGGAAAGACAAAGGAACATGTCAAAGTAAGCAGATGTGCACCGAGTCCAGAAATGTGTACAAGAAAATACCTACTCATATATCAACAGTCAGGGTAATTATTTACTAGCTTAAAACAGTTGAAGTTCTGTTAGATCGTTCCATAGCATGTCTCCATAACAACCCTGTGGGGGAAAGCATGCCAAAAAATGCTTTTTTGCCCCTCCTACTATCACAAATAAAATGTTGGTAGTATGGGAGTATGCTGAAATTCTACTTTAACGGGAACAATGGGCAATTTCCAAGTCTCCTGTTAAGTATGGTCAGGTTTCTGTGGTTTCCTGGGCCTGTTTTCTTTTCATCGTGGATTTTAACATACTACCTGCTTTTACCAGTTTTAATAAAGTTCTGTTGCTGGGAAAGGCACAAACACTCCTATGTGTGGTTGGTCACTCAGGGTGCAGTTGTAACTAAAACAATTTAAAGAACAATTTTAATTTGCAGGCCTTGGGTATATTACTCAATGAAATCACACTGATCAACTGGCTTTAGTACTACTTGCAATTAGTGCTGGAATAGACTCTGACAGATTGAAATAGAGCCTCTTTCCAAAACAAAACTTTTATTGCTGGCCAGGCGGCTAGTGAATAATATAAAGCGGGTATTATGAGGGAGGCCAGATACACGCTTAACAAGTCGCCAGTCCATCACAGGCCAACACAGAGGCACACAGGACAAACAACCATCCATACAGTCAACTAAGGGCAGTTTAAAAAGACCAACTAACCTGACATGTTTTTTGTCAGAGTATCTGGAGAGAACCCACACATACACGCTCCATGCAGAAAGACGCAGATCGGGAATCGTCCCTACAACCTTCTGACTATAAAATTACATTGACTACGTCACATAATTGTGTCTGTGTAAAACAATATTTAAAAGGCTGATTTCATAGTAAAGTAGCTTTACATTGTCATCAAATCTAACAAAACACAATTTAGTTCGGTCCAGTTCACTAAGGTATGTTTGTGTTTACGTAATTCAGCTTCTTTTTAAGACCATGTTGCTATGAGGCCATATGTCCTCTAAAACGAAACCTACCAAGTCAAGTGCGTAACTGAGTTTACGCTGAACAAGTCCTGACAAGCAAAAACGGTCAACCAGAAATAACAGTTCCTTCAATATTAACACATATGCTCTGTCTAAACTTAACGTTTGTTTTTTTTTTTTTAAGTCTGAGTTGGTACTCAGAGCCTGGGTTTCAGGCAGAAAGCTGTACCCAGCGCTGAACAGTACCAAAGGCAGACATAAGCCAGATGCACAAAGAGCAGGCCGCCAAGGTCAAGTGTGCCAAGCCCTTCAATTTATGTGTGTAATCAAACACCTGTAAGCGACCCTACAGTTGTAAGGACCTGCTGTGTTGTACACAAATGCTGGTGGAAATCAAATCTTCTCTGGAAGGGAAGAAAAAGAGGTACCTTCCTTCATTCCTCCTTTCAGATTTGCCACACTGTGGAAGAGCTGATTTCTTGTTAATGAGGACAAGAGGACAACAGCCAGTAAACAAACAAAGAGCTGTGCACAAGTAAAGCATTTGATTAGCTGTAATCAAGACGAGGTTTAATGTCTGAGGCTTCCTCGTTAAGTCTGACTGTGCTCAGTCTCTCGATGGGTTTGGGTTTGTCTCTGCAGGTTTTTGCCAGCCTACAACAGCCTCACTGACAAACATCTTGCAGATTACTTCAGCAACACTCAAATCAGGAAACACCTGCTGAGAGCAGGACTGGTACGTCACTGTGCATTTTTAGGCATGTGATAGGTTGAAGGGCTCGTATTGTCTGTCTGAGTGCCTTGTTGTGATCAGATAACCAGGAGTGGGCGAATTATTCCTGAAAAGGAGTATAAACATAAACTGATCCAGACAGCCAACCAGAACCATGTCCGAGAGTGCGTGGCCCAAGCCATTTTCCACAAGGTGCTGGAGAGAGAGGTGAGAAAAATGGGAAGAAAACAAAATCATCTCATTTGTAAATCTTTTCATTCAGTAAGCAATGCTAATTGTTCTTGCTGCTCGGCCACGCAGCACTACCACCAAATCGAGATCAAAAGGAAACAGGCGGAGTATGAAAGGAAGCAAAAAGTGCAAAGGTTTAAGGTACGTCATTTACATTTAAACAGCTGCCTGTTTTTTCAAATTTGACTATTTTCAAATATAAATGTCTGAAGAGTCTCAAAAGCATCCACCCATTTTAGAAATATAAAGTGAAATACTGTAGTGATGATGATGGAACAATTTTGATTGGCGCTTTTTATATGCCGCAACATATAAAGTTGTAATAAACGTTCTTGTTTGGAAGGTGGAGCGCTGTAAAAAGTATGAGGAAGAGATGATCCGCGCCCTGACTCCATGCCCCCCCACAACATCCAAGTCCATCTGGGCACAGCTCTCAGGTCCACTGGGGAAACACTTTGAATCCTCCGACTTCGTGAGTTAAAACACGCTGGTGCACCAGCACAGAATCCTCAGTAAGAGGACGTTCAACATGTTGCAGACATTAGACATTTCTTATATTTTATAATAGTTGCTAAATCATACAAAGTCTAATAATGTGAAGTGCCTTTACAAATCGAGATATATTCTTATTTTTTTTTTTTAAACTTTAGTTTGTTTTATCACAACTCCAGTTGTGATAAAACAATGAAACCCATTTAGGTGTTGTTTTTTTTTTTGTAGATGAAATTGTTTGCTTATCTCTGAATCCTTCAAAAATAATTAATTTTATTTTACAAAAAATTATGTAATAATAAATCAGGTTTTTTTAAATGTGCACAAAAAATACCCTCTTGCATTGGCTACACTGAGGAGTGATTGTTGATTTCTTTTAGAAATAATCTGTCCTATTGTTTCTGCTGGTTTCACATGCTTAAGTGCAGTTTTAAAGTGGGGTTTTAATTCCACTTACAATACCATAAATATAAAAAACACTCATTAAAAAAAAACATGATGGTAAGGATGACCTGCTAACATCAGTTGTTTAAAATAACTTAGTCAGATATTTTATATAATTGTGATGTGAAGTAGTAGAACTTTTATTTAGCAATAAAAAAAATTAATCAGTCTAGACAGCAGACAAACGAACAGTATGATCCGCTGAGCTGTAGATCTTTGACATTTTAATCACTTCTTTTTTCTTCCAGAATTTCTGTCAAACATAAAAAGGATTTCCTCTTTTTGCTGATAGCTGACATGTTAGAATCAACACTGATACTTAAGTCTGGATGTAAGCAATTGTTTGCTCTGTTTGCAGACTTGTGTTTTGTGTGAAGCTGAGGATTAGCTGTGTGCTGTCTTTTAAAACCTTAAAAGTCATGAGGCCCGATGCCAGAACAAACAGCAGCAGTAATCCTGTCATTGATCTGTGCGCTTACCGTATGAAATCCCCCTCTTCTCAAGTGTGCAAACATCTCACAGCTCAGCAGGTTGAGCCTTGTCTGAAGTGCAGCAGAGCTGATATCCATGGGAATATGAACAGATGCAGAACTAAACAGCATTATGACTACATCATTCCTACCACCTTCATTTACTGTTAATTTATATGGATCCCATTTCAGAAACTAGATTGAATTATCAGATCAAAATTAAACAATAAATTTGAGACAATCAAATTTGTACAGTGCCTTGCAAATAGTATTCATACCCCAGGGAACTTTTCACACTCTATCCTACAAACTCCATCTATGGTATAATGTCATTTAGGGTGATAATATTACATAATAGATTCACTTTATCTATTATGTAATAGATCAAGTGGAAGGAAAATCTGACATGGTTTTCACAGTTTTAACTAATTAAATCCTGTTCACTGTTCAAAAGTCAAACCACCCTAAACAAATCCAGGGGTAAAGAATTGTCTTCAGAAGTCACAGAGTTAGTAAAAAGTGTATCCACCTGTATTTAATTTGTTCTCAGTATAAATCCAACTGTTCTGTGAAGACCTGCGAGGTTTGCTAGAGAACATTAGTGAATGTTAGTGAACAAAGCTCATCATGAAAACTAAGAAACACAGCAGACAGGCCAGGGATGCAACTGTAAAGATGTTTGAAACTGGGTGAGGTTAGAAAACAACATCCCATACTGCAGATGAAAACTAGCTTTTATGGCTAACTCTGGGACATTTTGTATGTACATAGTTCCTTTTGAAATAACTAAATAACAACAACCTTAAACATCTCATAGAGGATTTTCAATCCAGTATCAAAAAACAGAGTATGATACCACTCCGAAGCTATTAAGATATGGCCCTCCACAAAAACTGATAAGACCACATTAATCAGAGAAGAAACCACCTGACACCTAAAGCACAGCTCTAATGCATAGGAAAATATTTCTATTAAAAAAAAAAAATTAAAACCTTGTCTTATTAAGCTTCCCATTATGCTCAATTTTGTGTTGATTTGTCACAAAAATAAATCCTGTTGAATATTTCGGCTGTACCATGATGATATGCCAAAACAAATTCAATGTTCATGAATGCTTTTGTAAGGCATAGTAAAGGAAATGGAATGGACTAGGTAGTTCAAGTATTCAGTGACTGTGCAATAACTCTGATGCAAACTCTGTGGCTGAATTAGCCGAGCTTGTCTCGACCAAACACGGCTCCGGGAAAGATGCAGAGGCCGGTGCGCCTAAAGCCCATCCACAGGAGAAGCCACACAGCTTTACCCAGACACATCTCACCTTACAGAAAAAGTTCATCCTTTTTGGAGAGCCAGCCATTCAACTGCCTTGTGAGTGTCTAATCTGCATTGAAACCAGCCAGTTGTTATCAGCGCCTACTGAGACTTCCATGACTTCTTACCCAGACGAGCTTCAAGTCCCGCAGACGTTTTACCCCAAAAGACAACTATCCTGGTCTCGACCGCTTCTGTCTCCCAGTCACCAAGAACTTTATAATGCCAGTGCCCCCAGCAAAACCCCCAAAAGTCACCCCCAGCAGCACCATCAGAAGCCGCAGACTGCGCCCCTGCACTTCTTCCAGTGGAGTT
Source organism: Girardinus metallicus (assembly GCA_903067095.1). Classification (NCBI taxonomy): domain Eukaryota; kingdom Metazoa; phylum Chordata; class Actinopteri; order Cyprinodontiformes; family Poeciliidae; genus Girardinus; species Girardinus metallicus. The sequence goes on from CAEGAE010002758.1 coordinate 11,048, forward strand.
GAGGTCAGTGCTTTCTGCTGAGTTAACTGCTGAGTTAACTTAATAAATCACTAGTCCATCCAATCAACAATATGCATTTCACACCAGCCTGTATCGTCAAATATTGTTTTACTTGTTGCGTATGGCCATTGATTTCTTGACCAGTTTATGGTTTGTGGTTCAGGAATGCATGGCTCCGACACGATTTGGTGAATTGATCAAAGTATGATCGAGGTCAGGTTAAGAATAAAAAGAGAAAATGAATTTTACTTAATGTTTGGTATTTCTACATATTATTCCTTGCCTTATTGTCATAAAGTTGTGCCCATCCATCCATTTTGATAAAATGACATCAGCTGACCATCTTTTATTCTCTTCAGGAACCCCCTCGGCTAAAGGCCTCAGTTCACCAGAGCAGAGTTCGTGTGACCATGGTGTACTTTGGCAAACTGGTTCATCTCTCTGACCACCCATCTGTTATAAGGGATGAAATCAAAGTGCTTCAGCAGCACTGTGGAGGAGAAAACTTGTGTGTGTACCAGGGAAAACTCTGCGAGGGAGGTTAGTGATTGCAGAGCGAGACAAAATATACCAACATATCACACGCAATTTATGATTCTCTTCTTTTTTTCTTCGATCTTTCCACCCCTTAGATGTTTTCCAGTTCCTTTCAAGGCGCCACAGAGGTTTTCCCTTCAGCTTGACCTTCTACCAGAACGGGTTGCTAGTGGAGCGGCTAAGCTCCTGCTGTGAATATAAACACAGTAAAGGCTCCCGAATCGGAGGAAGGCATGGACTCTTTGGCTTCTCTAGCATGGAGGGGGCGTCTCCTTGTTACAAGTGAGAGTTTTACATTTGAAATGTGCACTACAGCTGAAAAGAAAAAAGAGATTGTTATATCAGAGACTCCCATGTCAGTAATTCCCACTACATCCTATAGAATAGATGATCATTGGCATTAGAGGTTATCGTGGATAACAAGGGACAAGAGGGAAGGTGCAAGCAGGACCCAGGTCAGTTTTTAACTGCAACCAAATGTCTTTGTTTTTTGGGGGATTGTTTTTTAGGTGCATCTTAGCAATGAGCATGGACAGACAGCCCATTCCTCCAAAGAAAGTCAAAGGAGATCTGTCACGAAAACAATCAGATGCTAGCCTTATAGATGAACCTGGGAAGAAATCAGATGCAAGTGAGGAGGAAGCTGCGTCAGACCAAGAGGATGAGAGCTGTCGAACACCTGAAAGGGGCACGACAGTCAAAAAACAGTCAGCAACTAGCCCTGTAGACGAACCTGAGATGGAGTCAGACGCAAGTGAGGAGGAAGCTGCCTCACACCAGGAGTATGAGAGCTGTCGAACACCTGAAATGGACACAACGGTCATGGAACAGTCAGCGTCTGTGGAGAGCAACATCATAAATGGTATAATACCTAAAACAATTGAGTAAAAACTAAACAATGGCTGGCTCCTGATTGAAAGATACATGTGGTTTATTTTTGGTTTTCTCATCGTCAGATTATGAAGAAGACTTTGAAGCAGATAATGAAAGTTCTATGGAAGAAACAACGCCACAAGAAATGAAATCCCAGTTTCTGTCCAGAGGAACAGAAACTGGGATTGAAACCACCCAGCCGGACAAGGAGGCAGAGGCCTGTGAGGTTGAGGAAGAGGAGGCCTATGGTGGTAGGGGAACCTCCTCGCTTGACATTATAAATCCAGATGATCCTTTAACTTTGTCACATTTTCTGCACCAAACCAAACTCAATATTTTACTTGATAAACCAACAAAAAGTCCATAGTCTTAGTGTGAATGTAAAATGATTCATGGTTTTCAACATTTTCCACAAAGAAAAATCCTACAAGACAACTCAATAGTTTATTGAATCATCTGTTGCTGATGGTGTGTTACAGTTGATGTGTTGTGTCAGATTTCACCACACCAATTATATTTCAAGGTGTCCACAAAAAACACATCTGATTTGGTCTCATCTGAGCAGAACATTGCCTTCCACCCGTTTCTTGTGTCCCTTACGCTGCAAACAAAACTTCTCAGACCTTTTTGTAGAGTGAGTGACTAATACAGTATCAACAGACTCTTCCACCTTAACTGTGAATCTCTGCATCTCCTCCAGAGTTACCACGGCTACTCCTCTCACTGAATCTCTCCTTTTGATGATGTTCAGTAATGTTCTTTAACAAACATCTGAGGGCGAACAACTAGATTTATGCTGAGATTAAATGACATGAAGGTTGATTTTTATTTGTAAAAGAAATAATTTGTGTTGGTCTATCACATAAAACCCCATGGAATTAACTTTAAGTAAAAAAATACAGAAAAAATAAGCGGTATTACAACATGTATAGGGCTCTGCTTTCATATTAAATTAGAAAGCACTTTTATTGGCTGTTTTCGTGTGTTGAGAGAAAATCATCACCACATTTTGGTATTCATGTTTACATTTGGGGTTTGAAGCAGACAAATTTAAAACACTCCATCTTTTTTTTTCTTTTGCTCAGAAGAGAACAGGTCTCGTTCAGTCTCCATCATGTCAGGTAGATATAAGGAGGAGACTGGTGTTGAAACCACAACACCCACAGAAGATGAGGAGAAAGAACATAATACTAAAGAGGACAACCAAACAGAAGCTGCTGCTCCTGCAAGTAAAAAAGTCAAATGGATAAACGAAGAAACCGCTCCCGGCATAGTCAAGTCCGCTTCGGTCAATAACTCAGAGTTACTGGACAGCGCCATGGACAGCACAGGGATTGAAATTGCTGACACCAGCGTCCTCCTGGGCAATGATAATGACCCTTCAGAAGACAAATATGTAGAGGATTCTGAATATGAGATCAAAACTGAGGATGAACTAGAGAGGGGTGAGTGCAACGAACAAGATGGAACTGAAGATATTTGAACTAAATAAAAAGACTAGCTTCATCTTGTTTGCTGTTTTTCATTATTATAGCATCATTCTTGTTAGTGTTTTAGATTAAAAACTGTTATCTACTTTTGTTTATTTTCTTAAATCAGCAGTACTTAGGGAACATCATCTATTGAGTACATAAAAAAAAAACATTGCTCAAAGCTCAGCAAACAAAAAGAAGAGCTCTTATAAGAGGTGAAATTGCAATCAGAAAAGAGGAAGGAAGCAGTCACTTAGAGGAAAAATGCATACATTTGCATGTGGCATAATCTTTCAGTATGCTTAAAATATGCAGCTGTGAAGAGCTGCTTTATATTCATGCGGTATGTACCTAAACAAATCAAGCAGCTTTTTACTCTGTAAATATTTCACACATGCATTCTGCAAAAATAGGATGTATAAGTAAATAAAGCTGTCTGCACTGTTCTAGTACGGCATGCCTTTTGAACACTGTAAGCCAAACTTTAGAGACTTTCTTTTTGGCCTAAATTCAAGTTGCCTTAAAATTAAAAAACAGAGTGAGTGTTTTGTTTTAGTTGTGGATTTGTGTCTGCATGTGCAAGTTCCAGCATTTTTTGCATGCTGTGCAGTTTTCTTGTGTTTGTCAAGAGTGATTAAATACTTGTTTTCATAGTTGGGTGTGCTTTTCTTTTTCTTGAGTTCTACTCTGTCTTTCTCTGTATGTGCTCAAGCATTAATATATTCTGATTAGTCACATGCACCATGTCTCCTCGCCCTTCCTAAGCCAAATCTGTGCAGGAGAAGCTGGCAGAAGCCATCCTGAAAGAGTCTCAGAGTAGCTCTGAGCCTGAATTGAGTGACACTAGTACCGAGGAAGAGGAGGTACCTGTGGATAAAGCCCCTGACAAAGAAAACATAGGTACCAAACTTTTAACTCTTGCGATAAACTGTCCTGAGAAAAAGTTTGATTTGTTTCTGCAATTGAAAATGGGATTGATTTGAACTGAATTTTGTACCTATTTGGGTTAAATTTAACTGGATGTGAATTGGACCAACTTGTTTGAAAAGTATCTGAAAATGACAATTGATGTAATTCGGTGTTACACATTGTGCATTTCAACCACAAACAAAATACAAAAATAAAATGTTTGTATTTTATTTGGGATTTATGTAAACCAACACCAGGTAGGGCATACCTGAGAAGTGGAAGAAAAAGAAAATGTGATTTTCAAAATCTGAAAAATGCGTGCACTGTAAATAACCATCCTTCACTGCGAAGAGAGAAGTACCGATTCGAACGAGGCAGCTGTTGACGTTAATTCAATATTTGGAAGCGTAACCAACTCAGGTTGAATGGTTTTGTTCAATTCCTCTCCTGCCTTTGCTAAAACTACAGGCAGACTACAAGTCTAACACAGCACAGAAAATGGAGAGAACATAAACTTCTCCTTCTGTTTGCTGATTGGTCCATTGAAAAATGTCTATCACATAAAATACAAATACAGTACATTAAAGTCTGTGGGATTAAAATGCCAAAATGTAAAACTGGAGGTATGAATATATTTGCAAGTCATTTTAAATAAACTCAATTAAACTGTATTTAACTAAATGCCCTAAATAGCATTTTCTGTTTTCAGAACATCTGAAGACTCTGGTAGAAGAGACAAATTATGAAGAAAATGTTACCAATGAAGTCGTAGAGGAACAAAAAGTGTTCACAGAAGAAGAAGAGGACAAGGTGTCGGACCATGGTGACAACAACCAAGAAAAGAGAGTCGGTGAGGTTGGGGAGGATGGAAAGCCCACCGAGGATGAAGCCAGAACACAGGGGGATAAATCAGAGAAACCAGGTGAAGCCCACCTCCCTGTAGATGGAGACGTGGCACAAGACCACAAGATAGAGGATCCCTTTGAAAGAAGTGAATTGGCTGATGTTGAGGCTTCCCATAACGATGAAGAAAAAGTGGAAAAAGGTCCAGCGAAACCTGACAGTCAGCATGATGAGTCAGGGCAAAGGGCAAAAAGCAGAGAAGAGGATGAGTCATCAGTATTAGAACCAGGGGAAGAGGTCGATGAGCCAGCAGTGCCAGGTATTGCTGATGCAGAGGCTACAAGCGAGACGATGGAGACAAAAGCAGAATCCTCAGAGGAACAAGAGGCCCTCAGCTGTGAAGAGGCATCTAAAACCGGCACAGACAAGATGCAGGCAGACAGCGAGGAAGCTCAAGTCACAATGGAGAATTCAAGCAGATCACCAGATGAGTGTGGGGACTCCACAGCTGAGAAAACAATAGACATGCACGTCGAAGCTGTGAAAACCCAGAGCATTAATGACGAAATTCATGCAGAAACAAAACAGCAATTGTCAAGAGCTGAGGAAGGACAGGATGACAGTCAAGAGGAAAACTGTGGGGTAAGAGAAGAATCTGTGGAAGTACATGGAACAGCAGAGAGGCAAAGCCTTACACATTTAGAGGAGACAACAGAAGCTGAAAATAAAGCAGAAGAAATTAATTATGAAAACGAGGTTGATGAAAGTGATGAGCAAACTAAAAACCCACCAGAGGGGACCGAATGTGAAGAAATTCAAAATGAGGAGAATAAAGATGAAATTAGAGAGACGGGGAAAGATGCTAAAGATGAAGAAGATGAGGGTAAAATCAGCTGGGGCGAACCTGAAGCAAAGCCAGATGATAAAGGTCAAGCAAGCGAAGAAGGGAGCGAGACGAAAGTTTTACGAGAAAAAGATGATGAAGCAGGGATGTCAGAAAATGGTGAGAAGGAAAAAGTTGAAGGGAATAAAACCGATGAAGAATATGAAGATATAACCAAGAACAGTGTAGCAGAGGAAAGAGAAACATCTGAGATCACAGAAGTACCTGAGAAAAGTCAAGATGCTTACTTGGACACAGAAATAATGAAAATAAGTTCTGAAAAGATCACTGATTCAGAGAAAGTCAGTGAAAGTAAAGCAGCAGAAGGGATTGAAATGCATCAGCCAACTCTGGCTGTTGCAGAAGCCGAAACTGGTGAAGGAGAAGCAGAGAAGGAAAGTGGAAGAGGAGAAATAGATGCTGAAAATGGGGAGAGTTCTTTTGCAGCTGAGTGTGAACCTCAAGAGGATGAGGAAAATGCTGTAACATCTGACGAGAAAAGGCAAACGGATGAACCAGATGAAGAAATGGAGAGCACAGAGGTAAAAGAAGTTGTTATGGAGTCTGGAGACAATGCCGAAAAACAAGAGGACAGCTTGACTGATCAGGCCCCAGAGACTGGTGTACCGGAAAGCGATACAAAGGAAGCGGATGGCAGCATGGTGAAGCATGATGAAGCTGCTAGCAGGGTCTCAGAGCCAGAGACATTTGGAGCAGAAATACAAGAAGAAAGAAATGTCAGTGAGGAAGTAGATGAAGTTGAAAACGAAAACAAAGTGTACAATTTGATCCTAAACAACGCTGAGAGCGATATCGGTGAGGTGTCTATTTTAAGCGAAATCTCTTCTGCTGCTGATTTGGAGGAAACAGCTAAGCAAAAAGATGAAAGGACATCTAGGTCTATAACTGACAAACCATTAGAAACCGGAGAGAATGGAGCGGACACAGAGGAGGTAAGCAAGGCATCAGAGGAAGGAGCAAGTGTGCTGCTCAAACCTCTAGCTCCAAACACAGAGGGAGAAGATGTTATTGGTGAAGGAACCCCAGAGGTTTTATCAAGAGATGACAATACGGATATGGTCACAAACTGGATACAAATGCACCAAACATCAAAATTTTTTGAGACATTTGTTGAGCCTTTAGAAGATCTGAGGAATGAGGTCCCAGATGCACAAGTATCTAACCCAAATGGTGAAGAAAAGGAATCTGCCAAGCTACTAAGACCAGAGAGCCCAACAAAGATGGGAAGGATCTCAGAGGATGGAGACATAGAGGACTCAAGAAATGAAACTCAGGAGGAGGCCGGTAAGAAAAGCCCTGAAACAAATAAAGAGACTGACCAACATGACAGTAGGGGATCAAAAGGAGATGACACAGAAAGTCAAGAGGGAAACACACCTTTTACAACTGAAGTGGAAACTTTCTCAAGTTCTCTCAAAGCCGAAAGTGATTTTGAGAACCAAAATAGTGGAAATGCGAACAATGATCCAGGCCTGATTGTGATACAAACAGCCACAGACCCTTCATTCAAACCAGAACAATCAAACTCCCTGATTGGACAGGGCAACACAAACGACACATTGAACAACATCAGCAGAGACGGGCGTCAAACGACTCAAATAACGAAGCTCACAACATCTCACTCAGCTGATGGGAGCCAGGAAGAGTCCCACGATGAAGATGTCCAAACTAAAATGTTACAGCGACGCTTCAGTGGAGAGACAAGAGACATGCAAATCATCGAAGACATCAAACACACCTTGAGCAAAGAGCGCCTGAGCAGTTTCTCATTGTTTGGTCACACTTCTTATCCTTTACTGACCACTTCAGGGTCTGATGGTGGACAGTAACGATAATGTGATATTTTTAATTGCTAATTTGAGAAAATCTTGTCTAACTTAAGATCCATAGATAATCAATTATGGCAATCAAGAGCAAATATGACATAGGTTTGGGTTTGACAGAATTCCTCAAGTGTCTCTTACTGCCTCTGTGTATTTTAGAATAGGTTCTTAGACAGCCGTCACACCTGAATAACCAGAAAGAACAAGCTGTACCTTGTGTTTTGACTGCTGGTCGCAATGTTTACAGTAGACCCACCTCTTCCTACTGTTAGTCACAATGTGGCGGTATCAAGTACAGCCGCTATCATCTATTACCTGTAAACAGATCCACCTCGACTCCTGCTTACGGATGATTGAATAATTCATAGCTGTCAGACTCCCGCATCTTTAGCCGACCTCTGATGCACTTTACATTTCCAACCAAGTGGCTATGAGCAAGCCGGCTTTCATCAGGGGTCTGTAATTCAAACTATAATGGCCATTTCAGTCAACACTCTGACATGATTACCTAGTGACATTATCAGCAACAGGAGACCGATAATGATGATTAGCTTGGTGGTGATGAACTGAAATGTCAAAAAGATCCTTGCTGCTAATACTTAACTGTATTCTTTTTTTAGATAGAGCTTATATTTTTATTGTTTAGGTGTAGGTGTGTGCAGCTTCAGCATTTTATGTGATATCTATCCCTGATGTACAGCTTGTGTGAATAGGCCAACATGAAAATAAATTTAATGAGAATTGAAAGTGGCTGCTACTTTTTTATTGACAAAAGCAAATTGTTTACAATGTTTCAGGATTTGTTCTAAATCATGTGCAAAGACATAAAACTAAACTACGCACATATAAAAAAGAAACAAACATCAAGTATTGAGTAAAATTCGCAATGAATCGCAAAAATCCCATCTTCTGCATGCCTCTGCAATATTATCTACAGTGATTTCACAAAATACAGTAAATGATCAACAGCTCAGCTATTGTCTTCAAAGCTGCCGCTGCTGCTGAAGGACGAGCGGAACCTCATGGTGCTCATGGGATCAGAAACATACCCTGAGAAACACAAGAAGAAAACTACAGTCAGGCTGTTGAGAGCTTAAGTAATGGGCTTCTATTATTTTAATATACACTGATACATAAAAAGTACATGCATTTTTCTTTTTGAAATACTTCATATAGTACACATATAATAATCCACAGCTGAAACGCTTGACTATAGGTTAAAGGACAAGTGTAATAATTGAGAGCCAGAAACCTAAAAGCCTTGAAAGAATAAATACAGCTATATCACAATAGGCCTTTCTATCATTTTTCAAAGCAGTAATGTTAAAAACATTTTTTGGACACAAATTGACCTGTAGAGCCACATTTGTTTAAAGCAGAAAGGCCATTACCACATGTTGATGATGATATAGCATGTCTACTACACAGTGCATCCAAATGAACCACATGTAACCCTAGCTTCAACTGGTAATTAAGGTTCAAATGGCATGTAGGAAAACTATCTACTGTCAAAATTAGAGTTTACATTCTCTAGTGTGAAAACTTTTCAAAAGCTATCTTACTGTACTGCAGTTAAACTCTGCCTAACAAATAAAAGGATGATTATATTATTATGGTATGGAAAATGAGACTTTTAGCTGCTTTCATTCACCTCTCCAGCATAACCTCCAGAAACTTTGCTATCACTACTTTCATTGAGGACCCTGCAATTAGACATTGTGTTGCAAATTGATACCCAAGTTCAATATTATTTACGTGCCGTGTCGTCCCTTTTCCGAAAATTTTAGCTGCTGAGTCATACTCACTTTCCTTTTACTTTTTTTGCACTTTTTACCTTTTTTTATTGACAAGGAAAATTATTTAATTATTGTAAGCTCTAAAAACCAAAATTAACCGAGAAGCAAAAGTTACAAAAAATTACATCTGTTCGTTATACTTTTTGCCCTATGTGCAGCCCATTTATTCATTGAAATACCTATAGATTGCATTTCATGTGTTGTGGAAACCAACCATTTCGATCAATGGGAGAGAACTGCATGTTCCTCCTGATTTCCTCCAGTGAAAGTCCACCAGAAGCTCTGCGGCGCTCACTGAAAATGACAAAATGACTAACCTCAGCTCTTTGTCTGTCAATCAGCTGCAAAACAATACACGCCCTGAAATAAAGACCGAGTAAAGAGGACAGATGAGATGGGGAAAGATGAGACATTCAGCATGTACTGCTTTCCCTTTCTGGGAGAACACAGTACACAATCCTCATGAAAGCTTAAAAGATTTGACAATACAATGAAACTGCTTAATTTTTTTCATTTATTAGTTTTGTTATTTCAAAATCTAAAATATATTAAATTTACAAAAAGATCAAATTGAATGTGGCTGGCATTTGCACTGCTTTTGTGTACAAGTCAGTAACATGATAAATAATCTCACCTTTATTTACTGAGTTAATTACCGTTACCAGTTTCCCTTTTTTTGTGCATAGTTTTAAAACTGGTCATTCATTAGAAACCTGATCCAATACTAAATGCCACACATATTTTCCTTTGCTTGTTGGTTTCATTTGTTTCCTCTTTGGTTACCAAGTAACTCCATTGTTCACTGCTGCATTACACAACTGAGCTAGTCACTGGGACAACACTTTTACAACTGTTTAAACAGACTGAGTTTTTTTTTTCCCCACAAACCAGAAGTGTTCCAGACATTTTCTCCCTCGGGAATTTATTGTTTGTACATTTTTAAGCCAAAAGGATTCACTTTGAAAGTCTCCTACAAGAAACACTACCGTGAAAGCTTTGGAAGTATTTTGTTTGTCGATTTGCATTATGGATGTCTTTTATTTATGTAGAGATACTGAGGAAATATATTCTGAGTGACCCTTGTGTTGCAAACCCCTTAATCTTTAGTTGTCTAAGAAGGTCCTTGATCTGTTCTACCTCTGAGTCCAGAAGGCGTAGGCACGGGTGTTGAGAGCGTACTCCAGTTCAAAACGAGAGCGCAGGGCGGCCACGTGACTTCGACCGGGTCCTCCTCGGCTCAGCAGACAGTCAGAGGAGGAAGAGGGCGAAAGGGAGCCGCTGCTGTTGCTGGAGGCTGGAGACATCAACTGTGACACACCACATAAGATTGCATTGCTTTAGTGGATCTCTAAATAGTACATGCCCTTCTTTATAAACCTATGTTATAGTGATGTAAAAACATGAGATCAGAGTAAAATATTTCAGTGTTTTAACCCGTGACATATGTCCTGTAAATTTTTATGCAAAAAACAAATCAATCTGCTGGGTAAATGTTAGAAAAAAGCATGTGCACTGACCCTTAAACAAGTAATTTATCCAGTTTGAGCATTCAGTCCTGTTGTGTACACAGCTGCAATCTATTGTGAATCTGATTAACCTGACGTTGCTCTGGCTGGATTTCCCTGCAATTTCCTCTCAGCAAATGTATCTTGGGGATAAATTTGCTTTGGATATTCACAAGCATAAAATTAATTTTTTGTTGTTTCACACCTCAATGTTGCTCAGACATTCCTCCAAGTTGGAAACCACTTCAGAGAATTCAGGCCTGTCCTGAAATAAGAGAGAAACAAAGTGTATTGTTTTTTTCTCCTAGGGCATCAATCTTACCCCAAAGCAAAGGCACAGATGTGTGTGTGTGTGTGTGTGTGCTTGTCTTCCTGTTTTTATTATTATATAAGTCCACCCACATGTGAAGCAAAGGTGAACTTTGGCTCTAAAAGTGATGCTTTAGATCTCCTGTCTCGTGCGAAAGAACAAACACCGCCCCCTGGGACCTGCTAGGGTTAAGAACCCTGCATGGTCGCCACAGTCTGTATGTCTGTTAAGCAAAAAAACACTAAGGATAATAAAGGTAAACACTGGAACCATATTCATACAATCATATTTGACATGAATAATTGCGTTTTTAAGAACAATTTTTCAATTTAAGTGAAATTCAATAACTCTGTTTTCATACACTTGGGCTCTGACACGGCTATCTGAGAGTTAGGTAAACAGGTGATTTATTGGGCAACCTTAATTGCCACACAGGAAGAATATCTGTCACAAAGGGAAATACGGCGGCAGCACCTTTCAGCCATGAAATAATGCGTCTTAATGAGGCAAAGTGGAGAACTGTCCCAGAGCATCACAGCACAGTGGGAGGACCCTGCCAGTCCCATTTGTTCCCTGATGAAAACACCAGGGTAATGGTGTATCATCTGGGGGTGCATAAACGACCAGCTGACTCTGTATTGTTTTACTCAGTAGCTTTACCACAGCTAAAGAGATTAATGAAATTATTGTATTTCACTGTTTAACATAACAAAGTGTATGCTGAGTAGTGCAAAACATAGTACATGGAAAGCTGTTTTTGTACAAGATATGGGTAAAAAAAATGAAGATGCCCCTTCTTAATTCTGATAATTACAGATAAACTCGGTGAAAAGTGAAATCAGAGTAAGTACTTCTGGGCAGGAGTTCCAGCCTCTCATGAGAAGGGCAGAGATGGGTTTGGGGATCGAATAGCCAATAGGAGGCCGGATGTGATGGTAAGCCATGTCTGCAGCAGCAGCAGCTGAAGATAAGAGGAACATTTGAGACTTAGTTGTAAAATCAAACAATTTTTGCTGACAACTATTACAATCCATTTCTGCTGTAAACCTTTCAATGACACATGAATCTAACTGATTTTTTTTACATTTCTGATTTCTATCATGATTAAACACAAACGTGGCACTTTGAACATGAGAAGTTATAAACAATGAACTTGGTAATAAATATGTAAGTTACCAATTTCATATTGTAATAAATGAAATGTCCCAGCTGTGCAGGAACTCTTAATCATCAAATTGTTTTTAGATAGCTAAGCATCAATGTAAATGCAGCACTTTTCACATTCACATTTGTACAAATCAATTAGTCTACTACTCTCACAATGGTAGTAAGGGCTGAAGAAAACAGAGAGAGAAATCTTTGACTGTTGTACTTTGTATAATTTCTCTAGATCATCCAGGGTTCCAGGTTCTGGTTGATGTGTTGATGGCATTTAATTGTTACTTGTAAAGACTTTGTGACCCACATCTCAGAAATTCTTCACTCTGTGACTGTGCTGCAGCTCTCCCACATTGAGCTCTGGAGAATTTTTATCATTTCCCATATTATACTGCTCCCTGTGCACTAGCAAGATAATTATGAAAATCTGTGTCACATTATATTCATACCTCAAGGAAACATAAACTGGAATACTAATACAGGTTCCCAGGTGATTTGATCCACTTTGCCTGAGTAACATTTATTTCACTTATTTGTTAATGTGTGAAAGAATATGGATCTGGTAATTTTGTGAAATAAGTATTATAACCTATAATGGCATTTGTTTCCTACCACTGATGAAAAGTTGGATTTTTTTGGGGGGGAGATTTTCTTGGATCACACATCTTTAACAGGGCTTTCAGTGATAGTGGAGTGTGTCGTATACACTTTTTAAAATACAAACTACCCTTTGTTTTTATCAGAGTTTAGGACACAGATCCTAAAACTACTTCACATAAAAACTATGCAACAAAAATGTATTTCCTAGAGTTATGATGTTGCTTAGAGGATGGAAAATTACCTGGTTTCAGGTGTGCAAAAGGGATTTCTCCAGTGAGCAGCTCCCACAAACAGAGGGCGTAGCTGAACATGTCTGCCTTCACAGAGTAGCGGGTGCACTGGGTGAACACTTCAGGAGCCATCCATCGCAGGTTCTGCACACCCAGAGGACAGCAGGTAGAACGATTTTTTAATCTCGTTTTGCAGAATAGAGAAGAATATGAATGATGTGTTTTAAAACATCAAGTCAGGTCAAACACATACATCCACACAGGTGAAATATGGGTCAATTACTGTGATAAACACAGAGTCCTAGTGAGGGCAAGTATTTGGAGACAACAGGCGGCTCCCCAGAGATGCAACACACTTAACATCAAACTGCAGGCAAAGCACTCTGTAGCACTGAGTCAGCACATCCAGACAAATTCTGCATGATGGCACTTTTCTTTTTTAGCTGGTGGGTAATTGATGGCAGGTGCCTGCAGAATCTCTGGCTTGGGCTTCCACAAAATAACAGCATAGAATTTTATTTCTGCTTAAAGTGGCTAGTTTTGTAGGAGAGCTATCTAGCTGGAGAGGGAGGAGAATTGGGATGAAATTCTCCTCCTTCCTCCATCTGATTTCATAGAAAGGAGGAAGCTGTAATACTTGACAATGTTCTTCTTTTGGTTTTAAATTCTGTTTTAAAAAAATGAGTCAAATTAGTTACAAATACCACTGACCCCTGGCTGCTTGGTCAGGTTGTCTTCATCGACCGATTGTAAAAATCTTGATTCTGTAAAGGAAGAGATAGACATTCAGAGGCAAAACAATAACTCCGTTGTTCACACAAATTGGTATGATGTCTGTCCTAAATAAGAAGCTCTTTTTGTTATTTTTCTCATAATGCAAACGTATTCTTGGAAAGAAATTCATGTTACATGTTGTGCAGTGTAAAATATGTTTTCTTTCATTATTTATTAGACAAGGAAGAAGTAAAAACAGACAAGACGACTGTAAAAAGCTAAGTACACCCATCATAGTTAGTTGGGGAAGTATCAGATGCTGCTGTTCAGGTGCACTAATTTACCGATCAAGAGGATGTTCTCTGCTGTTTTATTTGGTCATTCATCCACCTTTCTGACATTCACTGGTGTATAAAATTGTCATTGGAGATATCCTAACTAGAGAAGATCTAAAATATCCATCCTGGATCCATTCATCCTTCTTTTTAAATTCAAAGAGGAGACAATCTGACCTCCAAAATCAGCCACCACTGCATGTCCATCCTCATAGAGCAGGATATTGTGACTGAAAGGAAGACATGCCATTTGTAACATCAATAGCTATTTTAGGACCAAAAATGGTATCCCGCCACACGCGTTATTAGTGTGACACCAACCTGTTGAGGTCCCGGTGGATGATGGGCTGGGTGAGGTTGTGCAGGTACTCCATGCCCTTGGCCACGTCGATGGCAATAATGAGCTTGGACTGCAGGTCGATGAGCCTGTCCATTGACACATCATTAAAGCAGCAACCACTTAGTGCCGGATCAATGACCTCTGCCAATCACACACAGCACTTTACACAGATCAATAGGACAGTCTATAAAGACAGCACCTGGCCACACAGTTAGCAGAACACTTCATCTGGATCAATGATGATCCCGGCTGAGGGGCAGAGTTTGGCGGACTGATGCGAGCAAGGCTGATAATGTGACCCCAACCTGTCACCCGCATTGTACAAACATGTGCTTATCCTACAACACCAAATAATTACCGCCTCCAGTTTGACCTCTTTTGACATCAACTTTATCACCTGGTATGTACTGATATTTTACAAAATATGGGTAAACTGGATTTATAACCTTCATTTAACGCACTCAGCTTCTCCACAACTTCCATTTAGTTGGTAAAGATAAATTTGTTTGCAGGTGTCAACACATAAATTGATTTAGGAATCAATGTAACCCAATAGACCTGCTCTAGTTCACTTCTTACTCTGAAGTATCCGAACTGGTCCAGTATATAAACCCCAGTTTGCATCTAGTAACATGGTGGTGGTTACACAGAAAAAATAGAGACATGATGATGATTGCTTGTACCAACATGACTGTAAAACAGAAGAATGCCCCAACACATTGTTCTTAAATGACAGGACTCCGAATTGTGCTGAAAGTCTGAGGTGAACAGAGAGAAAAGGAATGGAGCGAGTACAGTGCCCTATGGTGTTTCTGTACAGCTGGTTAGACACACAGTCCTTCAGTCTCACAAACTGTGATCCGTTTTTCAGGTATTCATTGATCCAGGTGGCTGTCGAGGCCTCCACCTGTGTCTTCTGGCATCTCTTACATAATAAACCCGACTGAATTGCTTTAAATGCAATTCAGTTGGGTAGAAATCAAAGAATACGTTTTCCTCAAAGCACTTTGACATATCTGTTGTTCAGTATTTCAGGTTCTTTTCCATTCTATGACAAATGAGGGTAACCTTATAAATGGGAACTGAAGGTATGTTAATCAACAAGGAATCACATTTAAATACCTTCTGTTTTTTATGAAAATAGCTGCATATTATTTATTAATAATCAATAATTATTAACAGAAATGGACAAACAGATTCAAACAGCCCAACACTTTTAAATGGGAGTTAAACTCCTACTTTTCAAACTTGTTGCAGCAGATATCTGCAACATTAGTGCTAACATTAGCTTTAACACTGAAGACTCTACATGGAGATTTGATTTCAGCTGCCTTTTTTGTGTTTGCAATCCAACATTAGAGTGCCACACAAAATTAGTGTTAGAATCTGCGTTTCTTACTGTAGCTGCTGTGGAGGCCTGTAGCCCTCCTCTTACAATGCTCTCGTCTATGTCCCACTATCCTTGTGGGACATAGACGAGGAGCGTTCTTAGTTCTTACAATTAAATTTGCACTTATTTGTGATCGTGCTGCATATTTTTTTTTTCTTGGTTTTGTTTTGAGGGTCAATTTGTATCTTCCTCTGAAGTTTTTATGGCTTGTATTTCTTTTTCATTAGTTTTACTTTACTGCCAAGATTTAGCCTCCCTTCAGGTTGTAACTATCTGTAGTTGTTTTACTGACCATGTTGACAAGGAATAATAATTAGTGGTTTTGTTAAAGGCCAGAGGATAAATCAGTGCACTGTGATATGTTTATGCGTTTATGAATCATGTCTAAACACCCCGACCTGCCAGAAGCCACAACTTCACACCTGATTATTTATAGACACTGGGTTTAATTTGAAATGTGTTGAGGAAAACGTAGCAGAAATTAATAATTCTGTTTTATTATGGGGAAAAAAATGTATACAATTATTGGCTTATTCCAAACTCACCTCTTCTGCTCATGCAGCAGGGAGAACAACGAGCCTCCAGAGACGTACTGGGTAACGATGGCGAACTGACTGGGATCGTCCAGGCACGCCCCCACAAACTGGATGATACAGGGGTGATTGAGGCGACAGAGGATGGAAACCTCTCTGCAGAACATGTCCACATCAGACTTTGAGCAGTACGTGTTGGCTCTGTACCTGTTAAAAACAACAGCAAAAAGAAGAAGAAATCAAACTACTCCTCATTTTCTGTTGGATACTAAATCTCTTCTCTTATCTAAGTGGGACAAAAAAATACCGTTTTATGGCGACAATTTTGTTTCTGCATTTGCCTCTGTAGACTCTCCCAAAGGAGCCTGCGAATGTAACGCATACGCTCATCAATAGCATTATCAGATTTACAAGCACATTAGCTGACAGGAAAAACAAAGACGAATGGACCTACCCGATCCAATAATTTCATTAAACTCTAGCTCAGACAGCTGAAGGTGGAAATGAGATGGAAGGCTGGCCCGGAGCACAAGCACTTCAGCTTTTTCTGGAAGAACAATAAAAAAAAAGAATCATTAACTCTAGTTGGAAGAAAATGCTTTATTTCAATTATCTGTACCAGTTACAGGCTACCTAAAATCTGCCAATGATTTAGTATTTATTTAAACAAAATCTTATACCAAATAATCTTAGATTGGGTCTTATTATTATGTTACAGCTCAGAAAGCCTGCTATCTGTCAATGAAAATATTAATAGATGTTAAAAGCTTAACCTTGGCGGAACTATTATAATTATTAATTTGACTATAATTTTAAGCAGTAAACAACCAGAGATTGCTCTCTAATGCAGTAAAATAGACAAAAGAGCCCTGCAGACGATAGTGAAGGGAACTGGAAACATTATTGGCTTATTCCAAACTCTTGTTCAGGAGACACGGCTCTTCATACGCTGTCATATTTGCTGTTATTACACATGCTGTTGTAGTTAACTTTTTAAGTGCTTTGTTTAAAAATAAGTTGTTTTTTTTATTCTGGTGTGTTAACTTGTCCCATAGAAACACAGTCTCTTTTTGTTGTAAACCTTTTGTCGTAAACCTATTCTTTTAAGTGGATTTGACAACAGTTAATTTTACCCGGTATGATAATTCACAAGAAGCCTGTCTTGTGTGCATGCGTGTGCGTGTGCTCGTATGTGGGGGTGCGCATACGAGTGTGTAGGGGTGTGCGTGCTTGTGTGTGTGTGTTAGCATCTGAGCCCATTCCCTTGGCAACAGACACGGTGTGTGCAGCCCTCTGAGATGACAGGGTGATGTGCTTCGTTCCAGCTCACTACCTTTAGTCATGCTTTTGATTTTTCCAAGCGGGGATGGGACTGAAACATAGGAGCCATCTGGAAGAAAAATTTACAAAATCAGGCGTTTTTGGGAGATTATTTAGGATTGTTATTACAGCTGACAATTAATCAGGTTAATTCTCACCCCCTCCTGGCTGGGAGTATTCATTACAAGGGGAATCATCTGGACGTTTGTAGTGTTTAAGTAAGGTGACGATGGCATCGTGACCTGGCAAAGGCAAAGAGAAGACAATCACTGGCTCTTAGTTGATCTTTATAGACATTTTGCGGAAAGGGTCCTAGAAAGGTTTTCATATTGCCTTGAACTGTTTCATATTCTTTTACTTTATGTTGATGTGCCTTACTAGGATTTAAGGAGACAGACAAACCCAACCAGTCAGCATATAATTGTAAGGAACTAACAAAAATGTGACATGTAATATATATATATATATATATATATATATTACATGTCACATTTTTGTGACATGTAATATATATATATTTGTGACATATATATATATATATATATATATATATATTTGTGACATATATATATATATATATATA
>CAEGAE010002760.1:0-14428 GCA_903067095.1 Girardinus metallicus
TTCACAACCCAAGCGTGGAAGCCTCATGTCCTATTTAAAACCCTTTTTTTTTTTTTTTTTTTTTTTTTCTTTTCTATTTTTTTGCAGGTCGTTCCCAGTAAACTGAGTCAACTTCAGGTTGGAAACATGCTGTGCATCTTTAAAATCACAATATTCAGTCCTCATGCTCTCATTTAGAGCTCTCTGTCCTCACCTCAACCTCATATGTTTTATGCTACTGAAAGTCTGAAATGAATGGCTTGGGGATTTTCTCGGTCTTACAGCCTCCGTTTTGCTCATCAGCTTCACATTTGTTGTCGGCTGAAGAACATAGAGAGAGAGAGGCAGAGAGAGAAAGAGAATTTCTCACGAGTTCTTCAAAAACAAAGACACAATTACAAGGAATTAATTTTGAACGGTTCGCATGTGAGATGAGAGAAAAAATAATAATCACAGCTAAATCGTGTGTTATATTTTTAGGTAACTGCTGACTTAATGACTCAAAGTGGTTTTGAACTTGATTGCATATAGATTACGTTGTTTTTTTTTGTTTTTTTTATCTATCAACTGATCTCAGGTGGTTTTAAGCTAGTAGAGTTTTCGTATCAGTAGAAGTACAGTTTGCAATCAAAATAATCTTTTTCTTTCGTGAAAACATTTTTCCCGCTCTGCTCTGAGCATTAAACCATTTGCAGATTATTTTGCTTATTCTGACATTTTAGATGTTAATTTTTTTTTTTCGAAATGTCAATCTCTATCCGCAGCAGATGGAAGAGCAGGGCATCCCCTTTTCGAAGAGATCAAAAACATGTGGAGGAAACGTGGATGGAGCCGGGTGTTGTCTGCCGACTCTTCTTAGTCAGAGCTCTGCAGAGTTAGAGGCAGCCAGAGGGAAAATACAACTGCAAAAATAAAAAAAAAAAAGAAAATTTTAATTCTTTTTAAAATGTTGTCCAACGCCTGTCCTCTTCTTGGACGCATCTTCTTTGTATTTTAATGTGACGCTGTCCATCAGCTTAAACTCTGAAGACAACACCGTGTTTTATATATTTGGCAGCACTTGAAAAAGTTTTTCTGCTCATCTCATGTGGAAAAAAAAAAAAAAAAAGCTGCTTCTGCATTATCTTGGTATTTTATTTTTAACCAATATCAACGGGCAACAGTCAGTAGAAAGTGTTTTGAAGAAGTAGAAACATCTCTCTTCCTTAAAAATGTGAAGACTTCAATGCGTGCAGCCTCTGCTCAGCAAGTCTCAAAACTTTTATTATCCCTCATGTTGGGTGTAATTACTCAGAAACTCCATGCTTGCACCTAAAGCATAAGATCCAAATACTTGCATTTTCTATGCCATCAGAAAAGGTGATCTGAGTTCAAACATACGTCAAAATTTGACCGTTTTATTGGTTACTAAGGAAGCAGGATGTACATTTCACCCTGTTTTATTAGAGTGAAAGCATAAACCTTTGGCTTTCTGCACTTTATTAAACATTAAACTCAGCCCGTGCGTGATTATTTACTGCGAAAGAAACTGCGTAACGCCCCGGCTTCCTTTATTTGAAGAGTAAATGTAGAAATAGATGCTTGTTTTAATAGATATCCAGGAAATGTAACACTGACATTCAGAAGTCTGCAGACCTTTATTTGGACATCGGTTGAGTGCTGCTTTCACTTCCTCAAATTCAGACAATTTTGCTGAATTTGAGTCAGGGCTGTGTGTGCTTATAATAATAGGTCTGGTTTTGCTCCAATTGAGAAGAATCAGTTTCAATATAACCATGCGGTTGTTTGCCTTTTTATTACAGGCTTGCAAACTTCTGTTCTTTTTGATGTGAAAATCAGTCTTTGTCAAAGAAATCTTCTAAAATCTTCTATTAGTTTACATTTAGTTCACATTTGTTAAAACTGTAATGTACAATGTCATGATCACACCAGACACAGATTAATAGTTTGACATCCCTTAAAAGCTGAAAGAACACAATTGCTTTTCTTCCATTAATAGTACAAATCTGACACTAATCTGCTGTTTAATAATTTAACACAGCAGCTTCTTTTTTTTTCTTCAATCTGAATATCAGACAACAACACACATGGTGAGAACTAATACTGTGGCATAAAAAAAAAAAAAAAAAAAAAAAAAAAAAAACTCGGTTTCCCAGCCTCATTCGCTGTCATGGCATCATCAGTCAACCAATGAAACTGTCCCGCAGAGACATCTTCCTATTTCGTGGTGTGAAGTTGAAGAGGCTGTCGCATGAATTATTGTCACAAAACACAGCGAGTCAAAGAGTTGAGGACGGCTTCTGGAAATGGGTGAGTAGTGACTTGATCATTATTTATGTATGTATATATATATATATATAAGAGAGTGTGTGTGTGTGTGTGTGTGTGTATGTATGCAAACTGAATATATAAAAAAATACATACATAGAGCTGATTTTCTACTTTCACACTTCACTCATTTTCTATAATGTTGACTTTGCAAAAAAAAATTCCCTATTTATTATAACTTGATTATAAAATGTTAAAGTTGTCTGATTACAATGATTCAAACGGTCCAGTAAAAAGTCAGACTTAAAGTTAATCATTTAATTCAGCGAGTTGTGAAATATTGTATTAAGAATGTTTCTTCATCACCTAAAATGGAGAAGTAAGAGGCTACTGAAAGCAGAATTAAAGGTTTAAGCCACAAGCACAGGAAACAAGTGATCTCAAAAGAGAAGCATATTGGTTTTGCCTTGAAGAAAAAAAAAATGATATCACTGTGGGTGGAGGGCTCACAGGGTGTCGAGGTGATAGCTAAAGAATGGCATCTCTTTCTCAGAACTGCGTCTCGCTCCCAGGCTTTTGATTTCTCCTCTTTAAGAGTTTGTGTTTCAGTTTCCCCTAAAATGTTAGCGACGCTGGATTCTTCCGATGGGAGCAAGCGCATTCTCAAAGACAAGGATCTAACTTAAGGACAATAAAATAGTTTTAAATCACAGATAACTTGCCACATTGTTCATGTCTCTTCTCTTGTGACCAAAACAGAGTCCATGGGCTGAAGATAATGACCAAACATTAATGTAGTTTTGGATTTCTCCATTTCCAGATTGCTGTCGTTCTTAGTTACAATACCATACAGTGCAGCATTGAAGCGGCGGTGTTCTTGAGCAGGAAGTGGTTTTGCAACCTGTGGTTTTATATCACACTCTGTCAACAATATGCTCTGCAGATTACTTCTTGTGTAGGCGTGTGTGTGTGTGTGTGTCGATCAGTCACCTGACCATAGACGCGCACACATTGCACACGTTGATTTTGAATCTTTTCTTAATGGAAGCCTTCTTGAAATGAAGAAGTGCTCGCTTCTTTGAATTCAGATTCACACAGTTAGGTGACTTCTCCTTCCTTTGTGTTTGCGTGCGTTTGTCGGTGTGTGTGTGTGTAGCTGAAGAGGACCAGAGCGAGGCATCACAACAAACAGCTGGGAGCGATGAAGACAAGGCGAGAGCGAAACAGGTACCAGAAATAAAATTCCAAAAAGAAAAAAAAAGAAAAAAGGCCCCTGTCAGTTGGTCCTCTGGACAGTTTCCTGCAGTAACAGTTAATTTGTCACTACAGACATGACTGCTCAGAATGTGTTATCTGTTGTGTTTTCATTTCCCCTTTTTGCTCGATTTAAGTAGCAGTTTGATGGACTGATTGTGTGTGTGTGTGTGTACAGTTGTTTCATGTTTTTTGACTGATTGTGAAATGAGTACAAGGAACATGCTTCTGCTTTGTATTCTAAGAAGAATCAACAAAAAAGAAAGCGAGGGAGACAGAAAGAAAGAGGGAGAGAAAAAAAAAACACACTTGCAATATTTTATTGCGCATAAAGAAACTCAACGCCGGTGTTCTGGTAACTGAAGTGAGAGGTACAATATGAGAAGCATAAATTAGCTCATCAAATTTCCAAAGCCAAGTCGAGTTGAAAGCCCGGCGGTTTCTGCGGTGACTTCTGCCCTCCAGATAGCATCGATCCTGAGCGCCGATCACAGTCATCGTGAGAATCGCAAACACAACTCACTGACATCATCACCCACACAGTTTTCCAAAAAATTTCAGCAGTGAAAATCAAACGAGTGTTTCACAATGATATTCTTTCTCTGCGGTGTGGACCGAGAGCTGCAAGAAGAAAAAGAAGAAGAAAAAAAAAAAAAAAGGTGGGGGGGCTACAGTATGTGGCTCCTAGCGCAGACATTTCCTGTAGGCAACCGTCGATGCATAAACCCGAAACTTTTGTGAATCAGAACGAGAAAACAATGGTTGAAAGTAAAGCAGGCCCCTTTGTGAGTGTAGGTGAATTTCATGCAGGTTTCTAATCAGATTTTTTGTTTGTGCCAGAAAAAAGCATCCTCCTTTTTTTTTTTTTTTTTTTTTTTTTTTTTTAACTCTCGAATCAGTGTCCTGAAAGCTTTAGCTAAACCCTAAGGTGGTTTGTAAAGTCTCCTTTTTCTGTTTTCACAACCGGTACGGTGTGAAATCTGATCATGAACGTTTTCACAACAACAGTGGAAAAGTCAGAGCTGCTCTCCGTTTAGCTGGGAACACCGACGTCGGCCACTGCGCTGTGACTCAGTCGGGACTGTCTTAGTTAGAGCTCTGCACCTTCACTATTACTCACTCTAGAGGTTTGCTTCTCGGAACCAGGAACCACATAGAGGAACTTGATTCAATATGAAACCGCCTCTCGCTGTTTTGTTGTACAATGAGCGCCGCAGAAATAGCAGCTTCTGGGCCTGATGAGTCAAAGTAAAATATTGACAATCCAATCTGGCGAAATTTGATCGGGGAGGCGGCGATGTGAGAGTTTACATTTGAATATGAAGTGTGAATTTTTCAAATCTTTTGATTTCACTTCAGTGACAGTATTTTGTGGATGTGAGGCAGGCAGAAGTTGTCGTACTCTGGTTTGTGTGCTGAGAGTGAGAAGACGGTGAAAATATCTCAGCGTGTTATTTGTAGCTGGGGATTCTGGTATGTGGTTATAATTTCAAAATAATAATAATAATAACTCTCCAGAGCCCTGCTGATTGTTGAAGAAAAGGCATCTCAAGAGTTGCAGGACACCAGAACTGGAGCATTGTAGCGTCTCCCCGGCCCCCCATTTGTTACTAGCTGACTGAAAGAAAACAGAAACATTATTTCCCAAACTTACAATCCACCACAAATTCTTCCCTTTAGAAATATCTTAGGTAGAGAAAACGACAGACGGTGATGGCATGAAACCAAAAAAACCTCAGTCTTCCTGCTGCATATTTGCCTCGAGTTTCAGTGTTGTAGGAAGACACGCTGCCTTCCTGTGCTCTTAACGCTGAAGCACACATCATTTGACCAGCCTTTCCAAGTTGTCACTTACGTTTTGGGCATGCTGAAGCGTCCCTGCAGCATGTCCGCCAGTGTTACAGCGATTTCCTACAACTGTTACTAAAATATCGCATACAGCCTGCGATAAGAAAGCTTAATCTCATTCAACACTAACCAAACTGTCCATTTGTAGATGTGGAAAAAGGCTCGATGCGATCTCATAGCACATATCTGGTCCTGTTGCAGCAGAACACTGCAAGATGTTATTTTTCCAGGAGAAGAAACAGTTTCTGTTTTTTTTTTTAATTTTATTATTATTATTGTTTAATGCAAATTAATTAGATCATGTTACATATTTTTGTTGTAAACCGAAATGATACTGTGAAACTGCTGTTTTTTTGTTTTTTTTTAACTTGATGGTAACCCAAAAAAAAAAAAAACCCCACCACAAACTGATTATTAAGTGGTTCCGCCCGTAGTGCTGAAGCTCTTTAATCACGTTTCGCATAGTGATGTTCTTCGTTAGATACTCTCCAATATCTAATTTAAAAACGGACTGTTTTTCAAAATGTCACCAATGAAGATGCAAATCATGCATCTTCATTTAAAGAGGCTTAGAGAAAAACATGCAGGGCTGTGTGGAGATGTCGCTCAAGAGTGGGTGGCTTGGTGGTTGCTGACAAGAAACTAAACCTCAAAAGGAGAAGAGCCAAGCCAATCAAGCTGACTTTACCGTACGCAGGAGCAGAATTTAGAGAGTCCGTTGGAATTTTTTGCAATCGAGTTTGCTCTAATTATTCTTTCATGTCAGCGGCTGCTCGCCCTGGTGCTTCTCTGACAGCAGGAACGGCGTGTATGTGATTAGACACGTAAGCCAAATGTTAGTCATATGTGGTTGGAATTTCTTAAAAAAAATTTTTAAAAAGTGTTTTGATCTTCTATATCATGGTGTAATACCTTTATCATGTTAAGAAACACAAATAGTATGTTTTTTTTGTATTTATAAAAAAAAAACATGATTCAACTTTCAGAAAAAAAGGCTGCAGAGCAATGAACTTCTTATAAGTCCTCAAATGTTTAAACAAAATCTGTTTCTACAGGTAATCGTTAAAATAGCATGAAGGTATATATGTATGTTTAAAATGTTGTGTTTGTGAGTTGTCTATTTTAAGAAAAAATGTTTGGTGGCTTACAATTGTCATACCAACACCCCAACTAGTTTTCTACATAAAAAGAAAGCATAACTAAACAACAACCAGCCCAAATGTGATTGATGTGACAAAACCTCATTCAGTCTTTGTTTAACATCTGGCCTACAAGAAGTAAAGTTTATTTTCCACCACTTATAGTCTTTTGGCAACAGCTTGTTTTTCAAAGTGCCATCCGTGTTACCGTTGACTGACAACTCTAGACCAAAAACCCCACAAGTCTGCAGCTTTCTCTCCAGACAGGATGTGTAGCGGTTATCTATTGAAAGTAGCGGTAAAACCCTACTCTCTGATTTTGATGTTTCATTTCAACATTTGTGTGTTTTGAGATGACTACTCTTTCTCATCTATAATATGATGCATTCAACTGTAAATTAAGGTCCTACACAATGCACAGCTTAGTCTTGGGTGCCATGCTCTATAAACTTATGATTTTTTGTTCTACGCCCCCCCTCAGGCTTCTCCCTGCGTTATTGAAATTCAAGACTCCACAACTGAATGTGAGGAAGAAACGGGGCCCAGTAAGGTGCCGATGGAGGAGAAAGCATTTGTAGCAAGTTTGCACTGTTTCATGAAAGATAAGGGCACACCCATAGAAAGGATTCCCCATCTTGGCTTTAAACAGAGTAAGTAGATCTTAATTATCAAGATTCATTATTCACATGAAGTTTGCATTAAAATACGTTGGTTCTGATGCGTTTTTTTTTTTTTATTTCTAGTTGATCTCTGGATGATCTACAAAGCTGTTGAGAAACTCGGGGGATATGAATCAGTGAGTAATATGTTACTTAATTGTTTTTGTAGGGGCTCAGTGTTCACTGGTTTGTGTTGGAAAACACCTAATTGGTCATGCTATGACGCTAAAACATGGCCACAATGGGGGGGTGGGACAATATATATCTGTCTAAGCTCTCAGAATATTATCTTCTTTTTGGTGTCGCCGCATTCGGGTGAGTACCGAGAGTGAAACTTGCATGTACGTGGAACCAAACTGGGCTAAAGTTGACCACCGACGCTTTGCTCCAGGGGTGTAAACACAACAACAGAGGCCACTCACATTTGCTCAATCTGAAAAAATAAAAGTGTTCTTTCAGGAAAATGAACCAACTGACGTGGCTTTTGAAGAATGGCCAGCCACCACCTTCCTGTGAGATGTTTTTAAAATAACTCTGAAAGCAAGCACGTATATCAACGCCCAAACACAGGATGCACGATTGAATTGCTACATTATGAAAAGCCGGTACAGTTGGAAATGATCGCAAACCTAAATTTGACGGCCAGGCTATTATTTGCTCTAAATGAATGCATCTCTTTAACTGATTCCGATAAAAGACTAATTGGCCTATATAAAAGTAGAGTGGTGTATATTTTTGCCCTTCAGGTTAACATTATTATTATTTTCATACACTGCCTTACTTTTCATTAAGCTGATCATAACCTTTAGCTGTACTGCTCCCAGTAAGTGTTTCAGACTGGAATATGAGCCACGATGCACAACCTCCTACCGCCGAGCAAAATGATGCCTAAAATAGAGCTAGCATCACTAACTGTTAGATTTTTGAGACCACATGCATAAATTAAGAATGTGTTCATGTTCACAAAAACTCACAATGATGTTTATGATCAAAGACTTCATCTTCCCCGTTGTGCTGATCAACAGGTGACAACTGGACGCCTTTGGAAGAAAGTCTACGATGAGCTTGGAGGAAGCCCAGGTAGCACCAGCGCTGCTACCTGCACTCGGAGACACTACGAGAGGTGAGGAGGATTCATTTAGGTGGTCAAATAAATTACAAAATTATTAATAAAAAAAAAAAACATTTGTAAACCTGACATCTGATGTCCGTACGACAGGCTGGTGCTGCCATTTGAGAGACACATAAAAGGGGAGGACGACAAACCTCTACCTCCGAGCAAACCACGGAAGCCATACAAGAGGAATCAGGAGGGTAAAGTGAACAAGATTGACGGAAAGAGGAAGAGGAGTCATTCTGAGAGAGAAATGGATTCTGAGGTAACAGCGGACAGCGTTGTTTAAAATCTAAAAATAAAACAGTTCATATCTACATGTGAGTAACAAAATGTTCCCTACCTTATTTCGAAGTTACCCCAAAGAAGCCAAGATGTGGTGCGCCAAGGTGAATCAATGATGAGTTCTCACTTCGCCCTCTGGCCTCCCAGCTCTGACAGACGCCACCCGGAGCGATCTCAACCGAGCAGAACCGCTGGAGATTTCTGCCCCCCTGTAAACGGCCACATCCTGCAGGCTCCCAACAACTGGATTCCTCATCTTCCCTCTGTAACTGGAGAGGTCATCTCTCCTCTGGAGAAGAAGAAGCGAATGGCTCAGGCCAGTCTCACTGTGCCGCTGAGCTCCCAGAGAGAGGATAAGGAGAGGCCTTCGGTCATCCACTGCTCCCAATCTCCAGCCAGGGCTTCTTCCAGCAGGAACTGCAATTCCTCTGAAGGCTCTCCGTTGCCCTTATCCTCCTCCTCTTCGCGCAGTCCTTCTCCCCTTTCCGTTTCTTCAGAAGAATCTCCAGCAGTGAGTGGGGACAAACCCAGATCCAGCTCAACGTCGGCTGAGAACTGTTCAATTGTGGCCAAAATGCAAGAGGACAACAAACCCGTGAGCTGTGGTCAGACGCCTACAAGCACGTCAGTGCAGAAGAAAGACACGCCTCTCGTCAGCTCCCAAACGCTGACTACTAACTCTGTAAAAAGCCAAAGAAAAGACTCAGCCTGGAACCCTTACCACAAAGTACCCGGCAAATATTTCGCAAACCCTTTCCACTCATCGCCTTCCTTCTCGCATTCTACCTCCAGCTTCACCAAAGTCACTCCCAAATCCATGCAGCTGCTGCGGCCTTCTCCCATTCGGCCAGGTTACAAACTTCTCCACAGCAGGCTGCTCCAGACGGACAACTCTCTGCCTTTCACCAAGAAGCTGGGCGGCGTGACTCCGTGGTCTTACCCGACAGAGAAAAGAGACAGGTCAAGGACGGTACAGCAGAAAGTTCCTTCCAGTCAGCAGGGATTGTCTCAGTCTGCCACCGCCCTGCCGGCATCGTGCGTCCTGTCCAATTACGACAAATCGGCGAGAGACTCCCGGCACCATCAGCCGTTACACCCGGCGCTCCTTCCCCACAGAATGCGACTCCCTCACTCCCAGCTAATGTACCATTCTATGCCAGTCGGTCCAAGTCACTCGGCTTTCATTGGTCCGGCCGTTTACCCGTATCCTTACTCCATTCCTCTACTAAGTCCACAAGCCGGATACCCGCTACCTGCTATGAGTTCAATTTATTCTCACAAGCTTTGAGGAGGACAATTGAGCATGTTAGAGTAGCTTTCAAACTAGAGGAGAGAAAATCAGGGCAGTATTATTAGTCAAAACCACTAGAAATGCAATAATACTCCACAGCTGCTAAGACTGAGGCCAGTTGAATCTGTATTGTGTACATGTTGAAACTGCGTTATGTTCATCCTGGCTTTGTGTTCACAAAGTTCTACTTTATTATACATTAAAATAAAAATCATATTTTTCAGCCAATTCACACATCCGGAGAGGTTTAGAATTTAAAGGGGTTAGTTTTTCCACTTCAGCCTTACCTCATTAACGTTTGATTGCACTGTTTCAGTTCTTGATTTTAGATAAAAAAAAAAGCAACTCCGCTGTTGTTTTTAGTACTGTATTGTAAAGTCAGAACAGTAAACAATGTGGTCGCTCTGTGTTTTTTTTTTTTTTTTTTTTACCTTTTATCAGTGTTATTTTGTAAAAAAAAATATGTATTTGCCAAAATTTGCAGTTGTTAAAATGTATTTAAAAAGTAAGAAATAAAAACCTTTAAAAACTATTTTCTTCTTTTTTTGAAAATTATTTGTTGATTTATGGTTCAATTTTTTAACAGGGCCGATTTATTTCCTGTTGCTGTTGTAGATTTTGTTTCTGCCAACACATTTTTTACTCTGAATTTTGAACTCTTGAACAAAAACACCCTGCAGTGCGGCGCTTACGACACGCCGCTGTGGTCTGTCATGCTGAGCGTCACTCCTGTGGCATGGGCAGGGTGGAAGTAAGTTCGTCGGTGGTGAAAATAACAAAGAATTCTTAGGCAAGAGCAATGAGAAGGAAACAGAAAGAGGAAATCACACAAATGAGATTATGCTGCAAGCCACAATGTGGTCAAAAACAGCTGGAAGTAGTGGAGCGGATAACAGAAATTCTTGCAAATGTAAAAACTGAGAAGAAAAAAAACAATGTCACGTTTAGGCCCAGGAAGTATTTACGGAAATGTAATATTTTTGCACTGAGGATTAAAATTCTCAGTGTTCGGTTTGCGTGACTGCGTTGCAGGAGTTCAGAATGTTATAAAATTAGTGAAATGTGAAGTCATAGTTAAATATTGTCATGAACTATGACTTATAGGGAGAAAAATACCATAGTTTTGCCTTTCCTTTCTATCTTTAAGACACTTGCCTATTTACTTCTGCCTTTACTGACTAATTTGGGTTTGATAATCAAGGGCAGCGACTTTAGGAGTCCAAATGATTTTCCAATGGCAAGGCTGACAATCAGAGTATAAATGCATGCTACCTAGATTTATAACTACAATTTTGAAGTTCCTTTGAATTTTGTACCTACTACTCTGCAGTGACAGAGGACAATTAGTTTTTTAGAAACTATTTTGTAAGTCAACTCCATAAACCATACGTTCCTATCACAGAGCTCTGAATTCCCATGTGAAATTTGTTTACATCCTAAGAAAAACATCATTCGATAACGTTGCCCTGTGATGGACTGGCAACCTGTGCAGGATTTACCCTGCCTTCTGATCACACCCAAATCCCTTTACCCCCATCGGGACCCAGCAAGTACATGCAGGCATAGACAAATAGACTGATATTTCCTATTCTGTTTTGTAAACCTCAGCATATTTTGAGTGATAAATTTCTCAAGCAGTCAACACTTAATGCAAAGCTGTGAAAGTCAGTTTTCAAGTGTTGGCTCAGATTAATTGGATCAAGTCGTTCTAATACATGATTTTGTGGCAATCTACAACAGATTGTCTTCACTGCTCAGCTTTTTAGCTCAACATCACCCCTTGAACGCAACCCAGCTTCCTTGTCCCAGCTGAAGAAAGCCATTCCCACACCATAATGTTGCCACCACAATGTGGCTGGCGAGTTCGAAGTGACGTGCAGTATTAGTTTTCTGTTCATTTCAGTCTCATCTCTGTCACGTATTTGCAGTGTGCCTCACATTTCTTGTTGCAAACTCTAAACTGGACAACTTATTTCTTTCAACAATAGCTTTCCTCTTGCCATTTTTCCCATGCAGGTGTTTGACAGGTACTTGTCATCTAAGCTTTAGATTTATGGAGTTCTAGAGTTCTATGTGTCAAACTCAAGGCCAGCCGTAGCTTTTTATGTGGCCATTTAAACTCCAAATTACATCAATAAGTACTTCCAGTTTTCCACAAATTTGCAAAATTCACACAAAATCAACAAATCTCCAAAATTTTTTCTAATTTTATTTTTTTTCAAAATTAGTCAAAAACATTGAGTTTAAATGACTGCTGCCTCAGCCTTATTTGATGTCAAGTTATAGTCCATAATAAAAAGTCACATTTAACATCATGCATTAGCAAAAATATAAAAATTCCTTACAAACATTTCTAAATTGGCACAAAATCTGCCATTTTGACTGCAAAACAACACACACACACAAAAAAAAAAATTACAAAATTTTGCAGGAACAGCTATTTATTGCTATTTTATCAGTTTTAAGTGGTTTTATCAATATATCCTGGCACAACCGGCCCTTTAAGAATATTCAGATTTTTGATATGGCCCAAAATGAAAATGAGTTTGACACCCCTGCTCTAGAGTTACCACAGCCATTTTAGCTGTTCCTGTTTTCCTGTCTAATTCTCTGCTTTCCCAGCATCTTTATGAATTTGCAATTGTGTCACACTCTTTCCGATGTTGGATGTTGAATAAAACATTGGATTATTTTAAAGGGTATCATCAAATTAGAAGAAGCCAAATACCAGGTTTTGTAGATTTTTATTAGTATCCTTACCTTCCGCTTTATATATGTGCTGCAGTTTGTGTTGGTCTGTCTCGTGAAATCCAAACAAAATACGTGCATGAAGTAGTGTTAGTAGAGTAATTATAGTCCCCGAGTTATGTACTTCAGGTGGACTTGTTTCTAATTTTACTTTAATGCGAGTACTGTAGCAGGATAAATTTAGATAGGCAGTGCAAAAGTGACAAAATCTTGACACCATGTTAAGAAACTAAAGGATTTTAGTAAAGTATCCAGCTTGGCAGGTGTACATATTAAACTGGGTTTGCGAGAAGGTTTGCCTGACAGACACAACTCGGGGTTTTTAAAAAAAAAAAACTAACTCCCGCGAGAAGAGCCTCAGTGGCGCGAATAAACAAGAAGGTTTTGCCTGCAGTTGTATAACTATCCGTCCTCACCTCAGGCTTATTTGTCCAAATCGTTTTCCAAATCGTTTGAAAAATAGCATAAGAATCTACACAACATATTTTTAAGTGATTAACTTTTAGGCAACGGGCTTTTTACAGCAGCACAATGTCTGACGCGTTGTCGGAGGACGGCAGCGACATCAACCAAGATGACAGCCAGGAGGACGTTATGACTCCGGCGGAGCTGATCGCTAAGCTAGAACAGGTGAGCCACTGACTCGGAAAATGACACCGTTTGCAGTCACATCCGGGACTTTTAAGTCCTTCTTCACGCTGCTACAGACACAACCAGCTCTACACTCACAGTGCTGCTACCTGTGTCTGCCTCTCAGGCCTGGCTGAATGAGAAGTTTTCCCCGGAGCTGCTGGAGAACAGGTCGGAGGTGGTGGAGTGTGTGCTGGAGCAGCTGACTCATATGGTAAGTACCAGGGGAATACCTCTGAGTTACAACTGTTGCTACTCTACAGGCTAAAGTAGGAAAAATACTGGGTTTCGTAGGAAACTATGTTAAGGAGTATTGTTGTACCCTACATTCAAGCTTGTACGTCCTGAGCTGTTTGTAAGATGATCAGAGATGGGCAATAGAGTGTTGTACAATATATTACAAACAAATTCACATTTTCTCCAATTGAACTGTAGCTGAAATTGCCTGCAATAATGTTTGCCTCAACACAAGACTCACAACATTGTCCGTATATGGAATAATCATCATTCATTTGTTCAGTAACACGATTTTCTTTCAGGACAGTTTATAAGCTAGTTTTTAAATTGAATAAAAGTGGTGACAGATTTCACCATTGTTAACACCAAAAAGTGTCAGAAATACTGCTTCATCATTTGTGTTGCATCTTTAGTTAAGAGGGAAGCTCTAGTAACATCCTTTATAACTAAAGTAAGCAGAATACACTGGTAGCATATCACGGATAAAACCACTGAGCGCTAGAAGTCTTTACTAGCATTTTTGAGATATAATCTAAACCACAGACGCCTCATAAACATGTTTGTGTATGTCATTTGTCTTTATGCTTCACGTTCATGACCCATCTACAAATACCGTTCACTACTGAACAACGTGCTGTGATGCTGTCTCCAAGATGCCGTGATATTATCAGCTCTAAATAGATGTTTAGATTTTTGTCCGTTTTACTCATGCAGCATTATTTGTTTAACATCTAGAATTACGCTGCTAATGGTTGCAGCCCTTTGTTACAAGGGCTGAAACGATTCCTCGAGTGATTCGAGTACCTCGATTATTAAAATTCCTCGAGGAAAACTGATCTGCCTCGAAGCCTCGTTATATTATGTGTTATTATTTAGCGCACCTTGTTCCGGCCGGGACTTTATTTGCGTTCTCACTTCCGCCTGAGTTGTTGACGAAAGCTAAGTGTTAGCAGCATAACGTCCAGTTTTCAAGTTC
>CAEGAE010002763.1:0-54968 GCA_903067095.1 Girardinus metallicus
ATATGCTGTTTTTAATGGGATTCAGCCCCACAGATAAGCTGTGAAGCTCAAGCTGTCTTCTCTGAGCCATTAGAGGGTTCCCTGCATTTTGTTGCAGCATGAGAGTGGAGCAGAACAGAGGTTTCTGCTGGCGCAGCACTGCTGGATGTGAAGAGTCATGATTTAGTCAAGAGTCTCCTCATATCCCAAGGACATGTTCATGTTCAAAAGGCTGTTCTCCCTCAGGCTCGTGAACCCTACCCATGAGCCCCTTCTGCCCCGACTTCTTTCATGTGTGCGCATTGTTATTTTGCTGGCGCCGTGTCAAATAGATTTGCTGCCTTAATTGATTGAAGAAAATAACTGTAGAAATTGTCATTAAAATAGTATTTGCAACTTTTGTCTGTGAGTAGAGAAGTGGGGAAAATTCTTGTGTTTTGATCCTTTCAGAGATAATCTGTACAGAAGACGTGACCTTTGTTGTTACATAACTGGAGGATTCATCGAGGAACATAGCGTTGTTTAGATTTACATTTACAGACATTTAGAACTGAAAGCATGCATGAGCCTAACCACGCCTGCAGTGTTGCATGGCGAGGAGCCACAACAGCTGAGTTAGTTCCTCTGCCGAGTGCCGAGGAGAGCTTACATATTCTGCACACAAATAGGCTGGAAGCCCGCAAGCAGCAAAAAAGAGCTGTTGTCAGCCAGAGAGGAGCACACACAAAGTCAGTGGAACAGGATCAGAAACGCCTGACTACTTGTTTATTCCTCTTTCTTAACTTATCATAATTTGTCACTGTACTGTTGTAATTTTTTGCGATTAGGAAATCGGCTCAACCATGCAAAACAACTTGAGGGCAGAAAAGGCCCTTTGTGACAGCAGCATCTTCTATCAATGGGTCATGTGTAGATTTTTATTTTATTTGGATGTCATGGGATAGACCATGAAATCTCCATAGTCTTCCACAGTTTTCAGCACAATCTTACTGTAGCATTTAAATCCAGAATTCCCTGAAATGTCACCTTGTTAACTGTTATATTTTAAATATTTTTTCACATTTTGTCCATTTGGACAAGCAAATAAATTTTATCGGAATTTGATATAATACATAAACACAGAATTGCGTGGCTGTGAAGTTTTTATGTGATACTTGTAAATAAAAAGTTGCATGGATTTGTATTCAAACTTGTCAAACTTTTCACTGCATTTACAGCAGCAGGTTTTTTGGCCGCATGTCTCCAGTAGTTAATGTTACTGCCCTCTTCCTAACTTCATTCATCTTTCCATCAAATCTGACCTGTACTTGTTCAGGAACAACATCTCTGCAGCATGATTCTTCCACTGCTATGCTTCACAGTGAGAACGCTGATGCTGTTTCTGTCCACTAGACCAAAAGGTCAGACCAGATCACCTTTTCCCACATGTTTGCTGAGCTTCCTACAAAACTTTTGGCAACTACTAAAGGCACATCTTCTGGTTTTCTCTTAAATTATTCTCAGAAAGCCTATGCTGAGCTCCACAACTGATGCTCAAGCAGGTTATATATTTTTTTTTAAATCTTGCTCGTTTTCACTCACAAAAAGTATGCTAGTGTGCTTAATCAGAATCATAAACAGCTTGAGTTTTCACAATTTTGAAAATCAATCCCCCGCTTCTTCAATCCCATCCAACCTCTGTGCTGGAGAGACTTTGAGACGAGCAAAAGAAGGAGAGGACTGGAAGTCCCTCTGGGCTCGGACTCAAAAGACTCACAGAAATCCCATCATCTGCCTTGCCATGGGCACAATTCTGGTGTTTTCACACTGAAGTTTTATCAAGTGATGACTGAAGATCCATGGCGCCAGTGTCAGCTTAGGCACACACTGAAGCAAAATGAGGAGTGAGAGAAGAGCCTTTTCAAAATTATGCTTTTGAGGTGCAAGACGGGGTTTTACGAAAGTCATAAAGGCGCTGACAAATGACAGTGCACCAGAAGTTTCTTCTCCAAACTGTAGTAAAGGTTTTATATACAAAGAGTCACTGGATTTTCTAATAAGAACATGAAAGGCAGAGTAAAGTTTTTTTTGGGGGTGGAGCTCTTGTTGGGGTTTTCCCAGAGGATGCTGCATGTCACTGCTTGGTGGATTGTTGCCTCTCTTCGTGAGGATATTTCCTGCTTCCCTGCAGTGGACTGACCAAAGCCTGTTCAGGTACGTGCCAGAATACTCTGCTACCTTTTGAAATCGTCCCTAAGACAAAATCGCTGGGGATTTTTTCTGCTGTCAACAATACAATTCTTCTGTTTCTTCCTAGCGGAAACCAGTGGGAGTCTCGGTGAGAGGGGAAACTTGGAAAACCCATGTCTCTTCTTCATTCTTGTTTTGCACACTTCACCACATGCATTTTGACATTCTCCTCATAGGAAAACACAGGATTGCTTGCAGATTTTTCTCACATACCTGTATGTTCCTCTTTTTAAAGTAAAAGGGGAATTAGAGCTCTGACAGCCTATATAGGAACTGAACTCCACAAGACTTGGGCTCCAAAACAAAGTAAAGATAAATGTGAGGGAAGCTACTGTAAGGGAGTAACAATTTTAATGAGTTTCCAGAAAGATTTTTTTGTAATCGAGAGATTGTGTTTCTCCATATATGGCGCTTTCGTAGTTTTTATTTTTGAACTAAGGTTTCAAAAACGAAACGATTGAAGATTTAAAATCTTTCTTCAAATCCTAAAATGTTACATGTGGTAAGAAGACTATGACTTTAAGCAAACTGGGAAACCCCAGAAACTATGTAACACCAAGATAATTTTAGATGCCAAGTTTATCTGTTAAAATATTATGTAAAAATATCCACCTTATTCCACAATCCCATGATGCTTTGCATAGCATATCCTGTCGTTTTTGAAAGATCACAAGGATGACCAGAAAAAAGATGGATTGTGATTGTAAACCAATTCTTTAGTAAAACGAGTCCTGTACTGACATGAGCTGAACAGCCACCCAGAAGGGAAGAAGCCACTGCTCAGGGGAAAAAAACCTCAATATTTGGAGTCTGATTAAACAAAAGTTGTAATTTTTGTGCATGGTTTTCATTCATTTGTTGTGACATTTGAAGAAAAACGGGTAAGCTTACAAGCCTGAGAACATGATCCCAACTGTGTATGAGGTGGCAGCATCATGTTGTGGTTATGTTTTGCTGCAGGATGAACTGGTCCACTTAAAATAGAAGGCATTATAAGGACAGAAGGTCGTGACAGATACATTTGGCTACTCTTCAGTTGATTTTCATATTTTTTTATGCATTGTTGTTGATTTTAATTCTTTGCATTTTAAGCTATATTGAAATACTAACCAGCCAAGGAAAATAGCCTGAAACACTATAGGCAAAGTTAACAGGTATGAGATGTTTAGTTTGTATATTTATGTTAAATTGAAAATGGAAAGGGACAAACTAAGTTGGATGTTGTATAAGTGCATGTATACATCGTATGAATGCAAACTGGTAAATTGTCCTGAAGCCATTTAGACTAAGATACGTACTTTACTTCACTTTAATCTTTATATTTCTGTTCACACATTGTTACTTTTACAACCTTCCCATTTTGCAGGTATTTGTTGTAGAAATGCAGATTCGAAGAAAAGTTGATCACTCAGGGTGTTTGTGTAATTCACTGTCTTCAGATTGCAGTCTTATGTAGTTTTTCTTTTAACCTTAGTGAAGGTTCATACTGTGTGAGTTAAATGTAAGGGCTGTTCACAGAAGCAAGGCAAATATCGGGTATCAATTTACTTATCTCGTTGAATGGATACATCAATATTGAGAAAAAAAAAAAACAGGTACTCAGGCCTGTTTGAGGTTAATCGTATGAAAAGAAGATCAGCAGTGTCTACTAGAGGAAAGTCGTGATTGTAGTGCAGATTCAGGCAGGGATATCAGTCTCACAGCTGAACAAAGTGGCATGGTTAGGATTTTTTAAGGCCCAGATAGCTCAGGGGACCTGCTGTGGGGGTGCTGAGCCTTGTTCTTTGGAAGGAAAGCACTTATTATTAATAATTCAGGACCGGCTCCACTTTATCATCAGAGGAGGTGCTTTGTCCTGTCATCGAGCGAGAGCTTAAACCCTCAGTCTTTACACTGGATGTCAGATCAGGAATCAGAGGCACAGGATGTTATTATGAGTTGTAGACACTTCAGCAGGTGTCAGTCTGGTTCTTGAAGTCTTCTGTTGTCTACTCTACTGCCCAATTTTCTAATTGTGTGGTGTAAATGGTAAGTTCCTAAAGAATACAGAGAGAAAGAATGGTCCTTTAATGTAATAAATCTGTTCATTTCTTCATTGTCTTCTTGAGTGTTATATCATCTAGATAAAAAAAACAGTAATGCTGCTTTTTTGTGGAAAAAGTGTTGTATATCAATGTGTTTGTGAAATTGGAAGGCAAAGAAAAACTATTTTCCATCAGATTGCTTTTTCTTAATTTTCATTAGTTTTAAAATGTCAACATTAGATAAAAGAAAACAGTTTGGAGGAAAACTATGAAGAGCCAAATAAAACAACAATACTACAGATCCTCATTAAGTAATTTTAACTTGACAATCATTATTATGGCTTGTCAATTTGACCCTAACTTCTGAATGGTTCTGATTGATCCGTAGACGTGTGAGGACCGCCTCCTGAAATGCTGGGTAAGGCTGAAAAGAAATTCATACAGTGATGAAAAGCATTCATATAAAATAATTAAACACTGGTGAAATACATGTATTACTGAATACAGATTTTCATTAAGAATTTATATATATTATGAATTAATAAATAAAAAATCTTATTATACATATCCAATTTTATTTAAGAAGATTTCCAGGTGTTGCTTAATTTTGCATTTTAGTGAAATCTTCTTATTTTTCTGAGAGCTACGTCAACACATTAGCTTACACTGAATTCTGATGTCTTGTTTTGTTTTTTGGGGAGGGTTTTTATATACAGTTTGTTTCCATCTGGGATCTGCTGGATGAAGCTACTTGCATTGTTCCGGGTCTCTCCGCTTCAAATTTTTCACTGCCATGCGTGTTGTTCTGTCTTAATAAGAGCTATTTATAAAGCTAGACTACTGTGTCTTCTGCATATCAAATGTGAGACTATTTTACATGTAGTGGGGTTCCACTGAAAGGGGGGAATAGCAGGAATACTTCCTAACCGGAATGGTTACTGTATCTCATGCAATAATTTACAACTTCACGTCAGAAGACGATAGAAACATTTCCGTAAGATAAACTCTCGGTTCATCTTCTCTTATTCCTTTCTTTCTTATTAATGTCACAAATAAAATCATAATAACTTTAATAAAACTCCATCTGACCTCCAACTGAAATAAAGGCACATAAGAGCAGTATGCCTGAAATTATTTTTACCATTGTGAAATTTAAGTTCAATAATCTTTATAGGTTTGAAGAAATCGTTTAACTTTACCAACATGTTTCTTCAGACTGGGAGTAACACTCATGTTCAGCATTCAGTCAGAGTCCAGACATGAATCTAAAAGAAAATCTATGGAGGGAGCTAAAGATTTCTTGGTTCAATAAAAATTATGTTAAATCTAAACCTGCCTCGGGTTTGAATAAATTAAGTCTTATCTGCATTTTCTATATATTTATCAGTTTAAAAGTATCAAATTCTACTAGCTTAGCATTTTCCCCCTGAAGACACAATCCATCCATACATCCATCCATTGACTTCTGATTATCTGATGGCAGATTGCATAGGATAGAAAGCCAGTATTTGTTTACCACTAAACTTTATGGGCTGACTCATTTCATATTTACTATTTATGAAAGATTAAAAACTTTTAATACATTTAAAGCACCATCTCCATTATTTCTCTTTTTGTTTAACTTTTTTTGAATAATCAGACTTTATTTTTGCTAAAGGGAGTTTCTAGTCTGCAGAAGACAGAGTATTCCTCACATGAATTCTTTATGTTAACAAGAGAACATTCATTTACAGCAGGTACAATCTTTCCAGTAGCGATAGCACCTAAAACCCTTAAAACCAAAGCTGTCAACCAGTCTTCTTTTCCTCATACACACTTCAAGCCAGTCTGCCAGCCAGTAGAGCTTGCTGACAGTAAGAGGGTTAGAATGAAACAACCTTCAGGTGTTAGGAGTTAGCTTACATCAGAGGGGATTTAGATATGTCTATGCAATAAATCATGTTGCCTTTCTGGTTAGGCATTGTGTTTTTAATCCAATCAGTTGGAATTAATCTTCAAAAAATTGTTTCTACTTCTGAGAGAGGTTGGTATAGATTTAAGACTAATTGCAACAAGTAGCACTGGATAGAGGTTTAGTAAATGACGAATGATGGAATAAAATCATATGGCTGATTTAAAAACTATCAGGGTAATAAAATGATGATCAGGGAGTTTCCTCATGAATCCATTCGCTGTTATCATTTCATTAAACACATAAATTAGCCAATCAGTATCTAAGGTGATGAACATTTTCTGTTGAAATTAATGCTGGTGTATCTCAAGGCCCTGCATTCGGCATTTTTCCTTGTGTCATAATAATGTTCCTGCAATTTGTCCATCTCATATTTTCTCATACTTATCAGATGTACATTTAGGGTATTGTGCATTTACACATAGTTTAAGATCTCAGACTGGTTAGATGTTGAATGTGTACTTCTCAATGTCGATAAAACTGCAAATATTTTTTAAGGACTATAAACAGAGTTCTGGAACTAGTAATGTGGCTGGTAAAACACTATTTATACTGGATTGTAAATACATAAGTGAAATAGTAGATTTACAATCTGCCTTAAAAGTACATTTAGATGTACATGAATGCCATGATTATGTCACATACACATTTCTGTCTGACAAAATAATGAGGACACAACTGCAAACAGTAGAAAAATTATACAGTATGATCTAGCTTTAAAAATATAAAGCAAAAAGTCAAAGTCTTCGTCATTATAGAGATTTAACTATATTAAATATTTATGCTGGGAAAAAAACACAATTAAATATTCAGATATTTCACTAGTGAATAAAGTATTGCAATATGTAGTTCTTCTGCTGCTGAATAATTTTCTTAAACAAATTTTGACTTTTTTATATTAACTGCCAGGGGTTTCTTATAGAAATTACCCACAAATACAAAATCTGACACCTTTAGATGGAGGCTACATGGTGCTTGCAGATAATCTTTCCTTTTTAAACAGGAAAGTGTTTAAAAAGAAAGCTCCTTTATTTTTAGTTTTGTCTGCTTCTTCTTGTGGTATAGAAATTATCTATTCTGTCTTGATAAGTTCTACTACTTCCAATGTTTTAAACAGCTTGACAAATTTGTCAGTTATTTAGCTCTTCCTTTCTTGCTTATTCTCGGGTGTCTAAACAAGATTTTTGTGTCCTTCTTGGTAAACTCTTGCCTTAATAATTTTTTTTTGTCTGTCACAGAATTCATTCATTTACATCTATTTGAATTCGTCTTTTGGGGATGAGTGGAGAGACAGACAGAGAGAGAGCAGCTCAAAACTACACCGATCATAAATTCACTTAAAAGCTGGGATGGTTTTAAATATTCACAGTGGAACCTTCAAGGGCATAAAATCTGATTCCAAATTTCTATTCAGCTGTCAAGTTTAATCTTTACTCCCACAAAGAATGTTGATAGCTATTTCCCCATATAAAAAGAGTCATAATATTTCTATTATTAATCAGACAGAATTGAATTTCATTTTAATAGCTCT
This sequence comes from Girardinus metallicus, assembly GCA_903067095.1. NCBI lineage: Eukaryota > Metazoa > Chordata > Actinopteri > Cyprinodontiformes > Poeciliidae > Girardinus > Girardinus metallicus. The sequence goes on from CAEGAE010002763.1 coordinate 7,715, forward strand.
ACCTAGCACTATCTGCATGTATGCATTACACTGACAAGCACCTTTAGTGAATGGACATGCTGGAGTCCTGCGACTTACAGATGTATGTTGAACCTAGAGTGTGTAATATTTATCAAAAATATGTTTTTTACATATTTGTTGAACTGTTACCATCTCAGAACAATATAGTATGAGACAGATGATCAGTGAAAAAAATCAAGCTCTTTTGCCGTCACCCAGTGCCAATTACAGAACTCCACAGCTCAGAAACAAAGAGGGTCTTGGCGCTGTCAGTCATGCTTGTGTATGTGCTACTCATGCTCTCCCCTTGCTCTCTGCTACACTACAGCTTCTCTCCATCAGTAGAGCTAGCCACGACTGCTCAGGCTAGCTCTACTGCCAATAACGGCGGGTAAACAACTTACCTGTAAAGGTAAGTTGTTTCTCCGCCAATAGCACATTGAGCAGGATGTACCCGAGGATGATTGACAGCATTGATAATTGATTCCTCCTGGCTCTGACTGGCTGTTATTGACAGAGAGCAAAGCATTTTTAGAGATTGCAATGTTAGCTCAGGGAAAGGAGTGGAAGAGCTTGGATTTTTCATATATTATTTGTCTTCTACTGTCATAACAAAAATATGTAAAAAAAACGAAAAAAAAAAAACACTTTTTATAAAAGTTACATGCTTTAATGTCATAAATGGAGGCCCGAGATACTGTTTGTTGTTTGTTTCTACAGTAGGTGAGATGATAGCAACAAAACAGGCAACAACTGAATGTCTCTCTCTATCTAACCTGTAAATCAGTAAACCAGAATACAAATGGTGCTGTCAATTATTTATATGTCAACATATAAATAATAAGCATATGCCGTATGCATAAGCGTATGTCATGGATATAACTATTTTCAGTTTAAGTTGCTTTGAGCTGCTAGAATCTATATGTCGACCTGATCTATCTACTACATGAAAGGCAAATATTTCATAGCAATTTCACTGAATAAATACCAAGGAACTGATCTCTGTCAACCAAAAAGCCATGTGAAATTATCTCTAATAGGAAAAAATAATCTGGAAGATTGGTGTGTGAATCACACATTCTGTTCAAAAATAGCAATTTCATCAAACAGGCTGAAAATACCATGGTTATAAATACACGATTTTAAAAAAGAAGCATGATGAAACCACAATGCTTTATGAAAAACAACAAGGGAAGCGCCAATCTTTTAAAACAATGAGATTTTACTCACGCTAATTGGAAGCTATCGCAGCATGTCCTCTCCTGGATGGTCTTCAGTGCCATCCGTAGTCTTTGGTGCAGACCAGATCTGAGCTGCGTGTGAAGGACTTTCCGCTTTGCTTTAGTTGAAAGAACCTTACTGAAGGCTCTTCCTCTGGGATGCTCTGGGGAAGTCCGTGTGGGTTAAGAGAATAATCTCTTTTTTCACTGAAAGGATTATGCTTTTGATTTGGTATGCAAAGAGTGTCTCTTTTTCAGTCTTAACATTTCTCCCTTGCTTTTATTGTACCCGCATTGAAGTAGGTACATAAAAAAACAACATTAACATAGGAATGTCTAGAGGTGTCACATACAAGTCTAGTGACTAATAATAGAAAATAATTGGCACAGTTGTTTTTACATATGTCATCTAAATCTGGTGTGTTAAATTATAGAGATTATTTGTATGCACTTTGCACTTTAAGGACATTGTTTTTCAGGATTAGAGAGGTGAATGTCATATAAACATACGAAAATAGGCATTTGTTTTTGTATAATTTCTGATCAAAAATAAATCACAATTTCATCCAACAGTTGCAGTCAACACAAGAGATGACAAAAATAAAGCAGAGCTAAGAAAGTGGAACTTTTTAATAATCAGTTTAAATAACTGCTCATTTATGCTTGTATATTTAAATATTCACTCTTTATATCAACAAAGTAGTCTTCCTTTAGTGTCAGGTAGCACAAAAATTCCATGAGAAGTTTATCTTAAAATGTTGTTTACATTCGGCGTCTAAGGAGTTGAGCCCCATCTCTTAATAAAGAAGTGGCTAAGAGTGAATTATTCCATATGGTCCCAACAGAGCTCTTCGCTCTCAGACTGAAGGTTTATTGGCGATTCCTAGAGTTTCTAGAAGTAGATAAAATGTTTTGGTTATCATTACCCTATGTAATATACGAAAACAAATGCCTGTTTTAGTTAAAGTTTATATGACATTCATCTCTCAAATCCTGAAAAACAATGTACTTAAAGGACAAAGTGCATACAAATAATCTCTATAATTTAAGGGGAGAACACACCAGATTTAGATGACATATGTGCCAATTATTTTCTATTATTATTTTATCCACAAGGCAGACACCCTGTCTACTTTTAATAGGCTTAACATTTTCCTTTTTGATAAAGGCAGTTATTAGAAGTTATACTGAACTGTCAATATAGTTGTTCTGCTTCAGGCCTGGCTGAAGCAGAACATCCACTTTTCCAGACTAATTTACTCTTACTCCATTTGTGTGTGATTTCTCTGCTTTTTTAAAACTCCTCTTTATAGAGTACGCTTTGCCCAGTTCTTCTGTTCTTACATGTAATTCTTTCCTAGAAGGGGCCGTAAACTGAGCTATTGCACACATTAACGTTCTGCTCTCTCAGTTTGTTTCACAATTAGCCCTTTGATTCTGTCTTTAACTCTGTATCTCTCCTGGACAAAAGCCATTCAATGAGCTATTACTGCCCTTAAGCTATCCATATCTTCACCCTGACAAAATGCTTGTGTGCTTAGCCCAGAACATAGCTGTTCCCTCTATTAACTTTGTGTACTCTTTGTTTTTCTTTCCTGTACAAAATGCACCTGCCTCTGTGCTTCTGTGCTGCTCAACCGGACTCTGGCTCTGCTGAATGTTTCTTTCTAATATAAAAGCGTGGTTCCTTTCCGTCATCACAACTTGCTCAGTCTGAATGAGGGATTCCTGCAAAACTAAAAGCTTAATGCGTTCTATTCGACTTCCATAGCTGACTTATCAATTGACTTTAAATGAGGAAATTAATTTTGTTTTGTAGTCATTTGAAGTTGGACTTAATAAAACTTAGATCTGAGTCTGATTATAGTGCTGGATTAGATTTGATTGTATTGAACTGGATTCATCTGAATTGAAATTAGACTGGATTCCATATGTCTGGGTGTGAACTGGCATTGTATAAATGAACGGAGCTGAACTGTTTCACAGTTTTCAAGTTACGTTTCTGATGTTTTTATGTCACTGTGAGGGACCAGACTCAAACGAGGACAAAAAAAGTGTTCAAAGTAGAAAAAGTTGCAATTTCATTCTTCCAAAAATAGTTAACAAAGCATAAAGATTTAATGCAAGAATAAGTCAAAGGGTAAGTAACAAATCTGGGCACAATTTAACTGAGGTCAACTGAACTCTGACTGAACACAAACAAACTGACCTGCAAACAAAGAACAAAAGGTTCAAATAGGGGTGGAGTAACCTAAATCTACCACACGAGGGAGCCACAAAATAACAAAGGAACAAACAAATACAAAATTAACTAAAGCATCCTATGAAACAAATACAGCAGAACTAACTTTAACTTAGCACAAACAATAATAAGTGAATATTTAAGTGACAAAATTATCTAATTATCTAATTAAAATCAACTTGAATCAACAAAGTCTCCCCCCTTCAGTCTTTCAGAAAAACAAATGGTTTGATCCAGGTTTCCTTCTCCAGCTGATTTGTAATTGCAGCACCTCAAACAAAAGAACAAGTGTAAGCAAACCATTCAGACAGACATTAACTAAAGTGTGCACCCATTAGAAAATATATGTCTAAGTGAAATAACTAACTTAAACAGACTATAAGCTATAACTAATATAAAAACAAAATAAATACTAACACGATGTGGTGGTGGTAGGAGCATCCACCACAGTCACTGTGACATGATGGTGTCAAAAACATTGATGTAGTACTTAATAAACCAAATGTAAGATGCAACCATGATCAGATCACATGTGATATATGCAGAGTGGACATGAATAAACAAATGAAGAACATAAATGGGAAATTACTCTTTAGTAGATGAATGAGTTTGGACACCAGTAATGTTCTGTCGCTCTATTTAAGTGACAAGGTCTTTTTTTTTCTTCAATGTAAAATAACATCAATGAAAATGCATCCCTGAACCCAAAATAAACTCTAGGCCTTTTATTTAACATGTAATGTATTCAGATGCCGGCTGTAAGGAAATGACCTGGACACCTAGGATGGAGATCATGATTTCAGAAAAATTCAAAAATCAAAAAACTGATCAGACCACACCACTACTCTGTTTCTTTCTAAACCACAGTTGCCACTCACACTTTCCATCTAAGGTAGGATAAAGAAATATAGAAATGGAGGGATCTGAAGGGGGTATGCACCCCACACACCTCCAGCCCGGCCTTAGTCGTCATTTCACTCTTTGATTCTCTGCAACGAGAAGCAGGTTCGCTCTTTTCCATCGGAGGTTCCTATTAAATCGGTGAAATCAAAGGAATCCACTCTCATCTTTTCATCTCGCTCATGTTCACAGTGAACACGTAGACAGCCTCCTCCTCATTATCGCAGCTGTTTCTGTGGTTACACTTTTATTATATAAAATGTTTGACTAGACAAAAACCCAGCTGTCATTTAACAAACTGTTTCCAAGTGTTGCCGGCTCCAAAGCACCAAGGTCATTTTGACACTTATTTTCTGCTGCAATTTTTCGCCACTGTAAAGTGGCGAAGGTTTCTGCCGGAGAGGAAACAACAAGGTGGAATGTGTCTTTGTAAACACAGGACACATCACAATAGCTGGAGTTGTTGAACAGCTAAATTGCATACCAACTTTTATGTGCGGACAAAACATCGCCCAGATCTGGAGGACCCCTTGGGTTATGAACTTTTTTTTTAAAAATGTGCTTCAACAAGATTGTGTTGTCAGTTTCATGGTCTTCTCTGTAATAGTATTGTTTACAGAACAAGGTCAAAGAAAAGGTAAGAGTTGTCTCCCTTTCATTTTTTTTTTTTTATTTCTAAGACAGGAAAAAACTTTGCTCAACCCAGACTGAACCGGCAATGAGGGGAGGCAGCTTATGTTACCTTATCGTTTCCTTCCAGTGGGCCTGTAAAGTCAACTTGCATAGGACATTGGACGAATATTAATTACATCGTACAGTCCATTTTTATCTTGATGAACCTCTATTATGAATTGTCTTAAAGATTTAGTTTAGAACCTAATGCCTTCTCACATGCAGCTTTTTTCAGTTTAAAAGGATTGAATGTAATGAATATTCTCAGTGTTTGTTACTAGAGAATGGCATGATGTTTAATCAAATTCAGGCTCATTCGCATTGACAACACTTCAACACATTTTACCTAAAGTTGAAATCGGTTGTAAAATAATTGCTTTGCCTCTTGGCTTGTGGTAAATGATAAGTAGTTCTTTATCGGCTCTCCTAAGACGAAGGTTAACTTGAAAATAAAATCAAAACTAAATGTTTTATCAGAGCTGAACCAAAGTCTATACTGACCTGTAAGCCCTGTATATTAAGATCATTTCCAGATTCCCTCTTGGTGCAAGCGTATATGATCACCGCTATATCAATGTTGGTCAAACAATAAACAGTTGGAAAGATGCGGTCTGATCCCACTTTAAAAAAATAATACAAACTTATAAAATTTTTTTCATTTAGTGCAATTATTGGCTTTACATGTGCCATGTGGGTTTCCACTCAGTGCGCCGCTGTCTGTGGGGCTCACATTTAGCACCTTGGAAGTAATTATTTGCTTTTGACAACAAATTGCAGACCTTTATTGGTATGAAATCCACTTTAGATTGAGACAGGCAGGAAAGACACTATAAATCGATCCAATCTGGACTGAAACATTCAATACTGACTGAAGATGCTAAAGTACATCATGAGCTAGGAGCTGGGGCTGTTTTCAGTTTCCTGCAGAAAACATTTTCAAATATTTAGTTAATGTGGGTTGCTATTTTACTCATTTACCTTAAACCAACTTTGAGGATCTGTAACAGCATCAGCAAAGGGAAAAAACACATTGGCAGAGACAGACAGCTGTCACCTTAATCGGCTTAGATAAACTGTTGTTGTTTCAACTGAACTCAGTCAGGTCCATGTGGTTGCTACAGCGAATAAAAAATTAAAAGAAACAAGGAGACATAAACAGTGGTCATTTGTAAATTGCCATCTACTGTCTGGCGGATGAAAACAGCCAGGTTATTATAGAAATAATATGTATCGGGGGGAGGTATTTCTACAAATGAAATGCGGAAAAGAGTGTGTTTTGACACATGTGCAGGTCTGTGCTGTGACTCAGAAAAACAGTGGGTGAAAAATGGATTTCAATTATCTGACAGACATCTATTATTTATACTAGCCTATAAGCATCAGGGTGGGTTTTATGTTGCACCTAAAGGATTCATAAGGAATGTTCTAGCGGACATAACCTGCAAAATGACCAGTGGAAAAAATTGTTCTACGTCAGACTCACGGCTCTGATTCAAAGCTCAACACCCACAGAAACTGGGACCTTTCCATGTCTCACTGAGGAGAAAAGAAGAAATAAGGCATGTCTGATGTTTAGCTTTGCATAGTTATGCTTTATTAATAGTAAATGTTTGTAAAGGCCAGATTTAATGAATGCTTTGCCTCCTTGAACATGATAAGCTGCTACTGGCATCCCTGAGCAGAACAACAAATGTTCACAATTAACAATGAGTTTTCAGGGAATTGTTATTTCAGGTCTATAGGAAAAAAGGTGTAGTGGAGTGAGAACACAAAAAAAGTATTTAAAATCAATCTCGAAACCATTGGAAGAGGGTGTAGTGTTTTTAGCAGAGATCTGCTGTTTTACTGCGAAGCAACATCTGCATAAATATCAGATAAGCATCCTTTACTTGCATCCTGTCTGCTAAATTCAGCTCCAGGAGTTTACAGATGACTATCTAACGAAGCCCTGTCTCTCGGAGTGATGGAGCTGAAACAGAACATGTTGGCCGCAGTCAAAAACGCTCCATTTAGAGAAGAGGGGGTTTAGAGTTTCATTTTAAAAAAAGCTTCAGAGAGGCATTTATATAAAATAAAATGGATCCACTAAATACTGGAACAGATGAACAGGCAAGATTCAGCATCAACATAATGATGTAAAACACATGGTTACTACTCTGCCTTAAATATTTGCAGAAGAACATCAAAACTGGCCTCTTGGTTAGATTCAAGATCTGAGTTTTAAGAGAGGAACTAGAAAGCACAAGATTATCTGTCTTTCTTCCATTTGGTTTGTTGTTATGATAGTTTTAGTCTTTTTTGGCTTTTGGTTTGTAGATCCTTTTAAGTTAAACTCAGACTTTGTTAAGTAGTCTCCCCCTCAGTTTCCTCCTGTCACAGCTGTTCCACATCCACTAACTAACTCACCACATTCCTTTGTCATTTTCAATCTGTCTCGGTGTTTAAACTGAGTTCATTTTTCATTTTTCATAATAAAAGCTCATCCTTTCATCTCTCTCCCTCTTCCCTTCATTTGAGTTTGACTGAAGCTAAAATCGCCATTTATAGAAACACTAAAAATATAACCTTAAACCATTCAGGAAACATACGAAGATCAAGCAGTTTGTGATCAAATCTAAACTATTTACAGATATAAAAAAGACAGAGCAGAACTTGCCAAAAAGGTAACATAAATGAAAACAGAAATCATAAAAGAAGATAACACTTGCTGAAATTGCTCATCAAAAACGTAAGTTGAAAAATAAAATAAAAAAAATGGTAATAAATATTTAACTTTAAGTTAAAAAGAAAAAACCGAAAAGAATCACTTTAAAATCAAAATAAACTCTCAACTGCCCTCACTTCTTTAGCATAGTTGTTGCACAGCTCAGGGCCAAAGTAGAAACAAGTCACCTTACCAGGTGTTTCACTTCTCACTTTTGGTCTCAACACAAAATCTTTTGCAGAAGACCCGAGGAGCTTGGAGGATAAAAGAAAATGTGATGAATAGAAACACCTAAGACAATCGGATCCAAAGTCAGTCTTGTAGGGCTGGTATCCTGCATATTTTAGTTCATTCCATGGTACAAACAGACATGTACTAAAGTTAGGTAGCAACAACTATTTAGATTCAGTTTTAATTGTCAAGTTCAAGTAGATATTTGACTTTAGTCTCAAATTCTCACAGTGCACAGATAATAAATACATAAACTTTAGAAGAAATAAGAAAAAATAAATAAATGGCAACATTATATATTAGATATATAATGTTGCCATTATATATATATATAATACATAATGGCAACATTTAAAGATTAAAATGTGTGGGACCTAAAAATGAGCCTTGTGGAACACCATAGCTTTACACTCCACTGAACAGTTTTATATATTTATAAAGAATTTCTAACCCTGAGACACGAGCTGAACAGCTTGAGGACAGCTGCAGAAGTTTCAACATGTCTGAGTCATCCATGCTCACACCGATCGAGTAACAGCCTACATGGTGACTTCATCTCATCGCTATGTAGAATCCTGTTGACTTCAGCAAAGGACTTCATGTAAAAACATGTTAACCAAATCTATTCTGAAAAAAACTAAGGTTGCAATATTGTTTTAGGTGTGCTGATTTGACAAGATCATTCTGCACTTCCTAATCACAGAGGAATGTCACAAAACGTAGCTTATGACAATGCATGTTTGTGTATGCACTACAGTCTCACTGTTTTCCCACTTTTCAAGCACCGGCTGCCTGAACGCTTTCTTGTGTCAGCCTCTTGAGATCGGAGCTCTCAGAATAGCCCTGCATGACGGATCGTGAGGATTCTCTCCGTCTTCTCTCATTGCTATGCAGAATCCCGTTGACTTTAGTGTGTCAGCACTTAGTTCTAAGAATAACCCAGCACCCATGCCAGAATGAATGAGAGGAGTTTCCTTGTCACTAAAGTCCATACCAGCTGTTTGCCTGCTTTCTTTTTCCTCACCTCATTTTGTGTATTTCTCTGTACTCCATTCTGATTAGGTTATATTTAAAGGGAAATGTGTTTGGAAGATTATTAAAACAACTACCAAACTGATCTGAAGGGATTTCTTGGACTCAAAATTTCAGGAAAGTTGCATTGTAAACTGAGATATGAAAGTCTGGCATTAAGTCAAACTATACTTTTCCTTCTTTTGAGAGGCTTCTGTGTAAGAAGTTTACATGCACTGGGATTACTATATCTTCAAAAAATTTATGAAAGCCAAGGTGATACTAGCTGAAGCAACTGTGGGAACAGTCATTACTCACAGTGACACAACTCTTGTACAAACAGGGCAACTCAGAAATGAAGAAGCTGTTATTTCAAAGGGAACAGGGGGGAAAAAAGCCCAATTACTGATGCTAATTGTCCTCAGAGACAAAGATCTTAATTATTGTACATATATTTTGTTGCCTGATTAAGCTAAACTTGACAACTACACAAGTTTCCTACTGCTTTTACGTGTGTTCAGTCATAGGGAGTTGGAGCTGATGTGTGGTGGGTGAATGCCAATCATCTTTGATTTGTGTGGGACTGAACTGCATTTTATTTAAACAAGGATGATGAGATACTTTTCTGTATTTTGATTGGTTGGGAAGCCACCAAAAGACAAAGCTCGCCTTGTTCTCCTTTCATGTAACAACCACCACCAGTCAACAAACTGCGGTTAAACAATTAACACATTTTAAAGAGATTGTCCCATCTTTGAAAGAAAAGAAAATGCAGCTGCACATTGTTGTTTAGACTTTGGTCAGTGGGTGTCACTCCTTTCTCAATGCTTATGTCTGTTAGTCAATTTGTTGAAACACAGTTCAGTGATTAGCTGTACCATTCACATCTTAAATGTGTGTGTTAAACTGAGATGACACCACAGTACCAAAAGTCCAGGTGACCAAAAAGTGGACCATTTGGACAAACTGTCTTCTGTGCTGATTTGTTCTTCTTAGGTCTCCGTAATAACTCCTGAGAAACACACACCATGGGATTCCCCTGCCTAAACAATTTCAAATTAGGCTAAAGGTTATTCAGCAGGGTGGTTCTAATTTTAGTTTATCAAAAACAGAAAGGAACAGTGGGAATATTGAGGAAACCTTGGGTTCATGTTTTTATTGGGGGCTCCAGCAGCACCAGAACAACAGGCCCTGTGGAGCTTTTGGACATTCGGCACACCCTGGATCCAAGTGATGTAGATATGCTTTAAAACCAGCTAAGCTGTCATGCGCACGTCCCTCAGTTCTCACCACTAATGTTCTGCAGTATGGAACAGTGAGCATGACTTTTCTCTGCATCCCTTCTTTGTTATTCAGTGGCCCTTGCTGGTGGAGAAAAACCTGGGGTGTGTGGCCTGTTTTTACCCCTGGAACCCTGAGGGATGCAGGCAGCCTGTCACAGCCAAGTCTTCCACTTAATATATTATTGATTTGGCTTATAAAAGTGAGGTAAAAGTCAAAGAAACAAGAGTGGGAGTAAGTTAATCATGAGTATTTGGCAAAGAATAGTTATATATTGCAAAAAAAAAAAAAAGACCCAATATTTTTAACTAAAGTTGTGAACCACAGTGACAATGACAGATGAGCTCAGAAACAGAGCGCGAAATAAAGAGTGATGGGAGTTTGTATGGGATGCTGTGTAGAGCAGGTGGCCTCAAAGCGTTGCCTTGTAACAACAAGCTCCCTGCTTCCTGCAGACTGTTGTGCCACAGGCAGAAACATCTCCATGTCACAGCACATCATCCAGGACCTTTCACTCATTCAGAGAGTCACAGAGGAGTGAGGTTTCTTTAAGGTCAAAGTGTGGAGAAGTTGGTTGAAAAACAACTAACTATGAATTCGGTCTTAAATCTGGTCGCTTTCACTCTTGCTTAATTAATTCCATGAATTTAAGTGATTAACCTGCAGATCATCTTTTTTTTTTGCAGGTAAACTGTGTAAATTGCTTCTTAAGGGTGCTGTCTTTATGTAAATTTGTCCAGTTCGACGTTTTTGCCAAAACCAGAACTTAGTGTTGCCCTATTTGGGTCGAATGGTGGCTACTACAGTTGAATTTTTCTGTTGGTTACAACAGCAAGGTTGATGTCTATGTCACTGCCCTGGGATCGCCTCTGAAACCATCTCACTCAGACTCACCAGGAGTTTGAATAGCAAGCATTTGCGAGCATTGATCGACAGCATTTCTTGGTTTTTCCCATGTGATTCATTTGCGACGTGGACACAGAGCAGCCAGTTTGCTGCAGGATGACTGGAAATATGTCAAGGATTAATATGTTAATGTCTTGATGTTTAGAAGAGAAAGTGGCTGATGGTAGCAGCTGCTTCTCACTCTGAAGACAATTATTGCAGAGCAATGCGTGTTTCACTCGTTTTCGCCATAGACGTCTCCAATAAAGCTTAAAAGTCACTAGTTGCGTTTTTGAAAAAAAGTTATAACATGGGTCTGAGAAGTTTTTAAATATTGTGACAAAATTACATGTTGGCAACAGGTCTTTCCCTCATCCTGACTCCCTCCGCTCATCGTTGGCCCCTCCCATTTTGGTGGAGTTTTTCAAAATTTTACTGAAGTTGGGGGACTTATGCTTTCACAGGGGTTTCGTTACACTTTAAAAGCTACATTTTATTCCCAGCCTCAATTTTTTTATTTTTTTTATTTCAAATTTTTGCCAAGCATATCCTAAAAGTTAATTTTCAGCCTAGGTTTTTACTCAGTGTTGTCATCCTTTCTACACTCTCAAAGTTTTAAATAACTGAAAATTTGGTAATTATGCAGTGTAGTGCAATGTAATACATTAATTTTGACAGAGTGTTCATCTGCTCCTTGGCTAAAGCAATGGATAACCCTATTGATATCATTCACTATATGTACTTTTTGTTTTTTATGGAAGGTACCAATGGCTTAGTGCCTCTATGTTTAACTGTCTCATTTCTGGATGAAGCAATAACTATATGCATCATTTGTTTTTCTTTTCTATACAAAATACTCCCCGGTCCTAATTACTAAGCTAAATACATCAAAACCTGTCTTTAGTGTATGATTTTTTAAAATGGTGAAATTTCCAAAGGTATGTGGATATCAAGGCTTACATATTGACATATTTTTGAGTATTAGGCGGTGTTTGTTTCTGTCATTTTAATTGGAGTCAGGTTTGAATACCTGCCTTACTTCATTAAATCCAGACCTTCACAACATATTGGAGTTGAAATGTTTTGTGGCACAAGCCTATCAAATTAGATTTCTTAAAGAAAAGTTGATGCTCATTCAGGGTGAAGAACCTACAAAACTACCTTTGAATAATCTGAATCTGCAGTTCAAGGAAACGCAAACAAGCGGAAGACATTTAAAATCTTTGTTATCACGCTGGGGTGTGACAACCACATATCTGTCTCCAGAAGTTATTCTTTTTTCAAAATAAAAAAAATAAAACAACAAGGTAGGAAATATATGAATTACATTATTCACAATGGCTTAGCTAAAGGCTTGTATCTCCATATTAGAAAAAGATTAAACAAAATATTCCCACAGAGGAGCTTTAACCACAAAGGTTCTTTCATCAAACACTGGATGCAGAAATAAATACTTAAAATTGTTTACCGAGTCAAATACCTGATCTCATCCCAGTGAAGCAATTCTTACAGATATTTTAATTGGCTGACATTATTTGTCTTGTACCATGCTAGTTTGTTGTAAGATATTTATTTAAGAGGCAAAATTGTTTCAACAGTGGGTACATTTTTTTTGTTTTGTTTTGTTTTTTTTTTGTTTGTTTGTTTTGTTTTTTGTACAAGATATTAGTTGATTGAGTAATTTGGAAAACACAGAAAATGACTGGAAGCATGATGGAGAAGTTTGGGAAACAGCAAGCAGTTTGCCACCACATTTCATCTGCCAGTCTTCAGCGCCTCGTAGTGGTCAGAGTGAGGGATTGCATGCTACTGCACAGCACTGCATTAAGAAACTAGGCCTTCATAAACGAAAGACACCGTCCTCTCTCTGTATTAACTTATTAGTAGGGAAGAGTTTTGCTAATTTCACTTTTTACTCTCAGATGAAGTGTTGTAAAATAGGAGGAACTGATGCATTTAAAATAAATAAATGGTGTTATGTGGAAGCAACATATTTGGAAATGCCAATGAAAGGTCTCACAACACTAGGTCTTGCAAATGAACAATGACAAAAGCTTAGTCTGATTTAATGTCCAGCATTGGCTTTGTGTGCAAGTATCCGGCTTCAGCAACATGTGAGGAATGGTATATAAAAAAAGATGGAACTGGTCTCTGTTTTTTCCTGCAAAATGTATTAATAGCTGGGTTTACTGTTTTCAGATCTTGCTGGGTCAGAGCAGGGTTCAACCCTTTGAGTTGACTGATTTGTTTTGCTGCACCAACTTTACCTCATAAACTGCAGCAGCTTCCAGGGAAAGATGCGACTACCAAATAATGCATTGGTTGAAGAGGTGTTTAATAAAATATGTTGTTCTTTTATAGGACATGCAATTGGTTCAAACAATTGCAGATTCCTCATCCAGGATGGGCCACCCCCTTTTGACTTCAGGAAGCTGCTGTGGGATCAAACAGAAAACAGGAATTTAGCTGAAACACTCCGTGTGTGGGTGGGTTTAGCTGAAACACTCCGTGTGTGTGCGTGTGTGTGAGTGTATGTGCTGTCGAAGTTACCATGCAAGCTAACAATGTTTGACAACAACAGAGGAGGAAATCTAAATGTGTGGACTCCACAAATACTGGTACATGTGACAAAATGTATAAAAGATAATGTGTAGAAATGCTAGCTGTAACATGGCAATCTTAGGATGAGGCGCTCTTTATGAAAGTGTTACAGCAAGTGTCAAGAAGGGGAGAAAAAATGCTCCCGATTGCTTTGCGCCCTTTAAAAATGTTTGTTGTCTTATGTTTGCATTCTCTGCTAAGCAGTCACTGTCGATCAGGTTTGTTGTGCATTGGGGGGAAAAAACGTAAGGTGTAAGTTTTTCTTGTTAAACTCAGGAATTCCTTATAGCCATCCTAATTAGAGTCAATAATGGGAAAACAAAACCCTGCTTCAGATTCTGTGTTTCTACCAGGCATTTTTGATTTTTTAGGTACAGAAACACATAGGCATACTGTAAATATTAGTAAACTTGATTTCTGAACAGATTTCAAACAAATCCTTTGGCATTCACAGCAACCTCTAACCAGATCAACAGCTTTTTTGATTTAACAGGGTTAATTTACTCTCCAAAGGACAGATATTGGAAGTCATGTTGTACATATTTCCTCTTGTCTCAAATATTCTCATAATTTATTTTATTTAGTTTAGACTCCATTCACCTAATTTTGTTTGCCTGGGACTGATTGATTGTTATTGATTAAACATTTTTCTCTATCCGTCCTTCTATTGTCTTCTGCTTGACCGATGTCAGATCGCTGGGGCAACAGGTCCTAGAGGGAAACCTAGACATCCTTTTGTGTGGCTTTTCTCTCCAGCTCATTCCTTCAGGCCAGACAGGCTATATAGTCCCTCCAGTATAATTTGAAACTGCCCCTGTGTTTCCTACCAGTGTCCAGAGAACCTGTAGCATGAATACACACTCTTTTTGTTTGTTTGTTTGTTTCATTGCTTTGTTTGTTTGTTTGTATTTTTGTTGTTGTTGTTTTTTTACTAATTCAGGTCAAATTGGAAAATCTTTATGTACAGTGGTGTGAAAAGGTATCCAGCACTTTACTTTGTCAACTGAAGTGTTTTAGATAATTAAATATGGCTCACTGTGATTCTCTGTAGTCACAATTAGCCATAATTAGAAATGGCCACAACATTTCCTCTTTAGATTGGGGCAGAATTTGGATTGTTTTTTTTTTTTGTTTGTTTGTTTTGGGGATTTTTAATCCTTCTTCCTGTTGTCTGACAGGTTTGAGGTTAATTTGCAAACACTACAAAACACATCGTAAAAAAATGTTTGGTACAAGCTGTTATAGTGTTATACCAGCGTTATATAGTATGACTCAACTTATATTTCAACTGCTGTTTCTCCAGGAAACAAGTGTTATCATAGAACTTTGTTTTATTTCAATCAATTTATCAATTTTATTCATTAAGCACCTTCTATGCTGGACGCACATGTGGTTACAGCAAATTCCAGAGTTGTGAGTCATTGCTCATTTTCTTTGCTTAATGAAATAATAATCAAAATGCATTTTGATTCGTTCTTGATTGACTCAGGGTTCTGCTTTAGGTGAGATTTATCTATTTCCTTAACACAAGCCTCCTGTGCCGAGACAAAACCGAGGAGGATATGAGTTCAGCGGGTTGGCGGGTTCATCTTTTTGTTCTCTCCTCTCTTCACAACTAAAGAAAACAGCAAAGTAATGCTGGGTTCCTGAGGAAGCAGCATGTGCTTCTAGGCAGTCACCGCTGATAAGACAAGCCACACGCCTGTAGTGCCAACGCCCCCACAGACAGTCTTCGTCTTCTATACGCACTCCACTTCTCCCATTGCAAGGTCCTCCTCTGTCCCTTCCAGTGTCCCTCTGTCTCTTCTTCTGCTCACAGGCGTTGAATTTTGATCTCACAGCAGCGAACCACCTTCACTCAGGATGGGCTCCGGACCCCCCGGACTGCTACTGCTTCTCTCCAGCCTCCTCCTCATCTGTAAGAATCCACTGCTGTGCTTCTGCATGGATAAAGAATAATGCATAATTTAAACGAAATCCCTGGATTCTCACTTTTCTCTTCTCCTTCCTCTCGTTTCCTTTTTACCTAATACAGTGAAGTGTGCCAGAGGAGAGTCATGTAAGTAATGCTTTTTTGTGTGTTTAAAAAGTCTTTTTATGGTATTTTCAATCCATCCAAACTATGTTTATATATTAAGTATGAGATTTCAAAGATCTTTCACATAATCTTAAATTAAACAGACCAAAAATAATGTGAAGAACAAAATTTGTTCAAATTTTATCCTGTCAAAGCTTTTCTTAACATTTACTTTTCTTAGTAAATCTCCGTCACACCCTCTTCCTTCCGGAGGTTCTTTGTATCAAGTGTTGGGCGTGCATTAAAAACACAAGCAATAGCTTTCTTACATAGATTTTCAAAGAAAAATAAAGAAAATATGTATCTAACATTATTTAACTTCAGTAGGAGAAGGAGCTTCGTTAAAGGAAGTTGTAAAGTTTACAGCATAAGTTTTTTTAGGCATGGCCTTAAAATAATAAAAAAAAATATACTGTATATAAACGATTGATTTTTTAAGGAAATGCAGGGACAATAAAAATGCTCATTAGTAAAAAGAAAAAACAACATGTGCATCTCAATATAATAAAATATCATTGGACATGTTTATACAGCTGTAACCACCAGTTTAAATGCATTGGATAAAGACCAATCTTTTTCCTCACTGTCTGAAGTTAAATCCGACCAAACTTTGATTGCTTTAAGTTAGTTAGAATCACCAAAATGATTTCAATTTACTACAGGCTACAACAATGAAAGGCAAAATATGTCAGAGATTAATATTTTAATGTCTTCAAAATCTTCCTGAGGCATAGTTTGCTCTTTTTTCAAGTTTGTTCTGAAGTCAGGGTAATCGCCTTCAGGAAACTTAAGTTCCCTGAAAAGTATTTCAACCAGATAGTTTTCAAGACATTTGTTTAGCTTGTTTGTTTTTGCTGAGCTTAATTATGATGCTAACCTACTTATGCTAAAAGTTAATTTTCTATCTCTAACCAATGTAAAATAGTAGAGTGCCCAACTTATAATTTTGTGTTAAAGTAATAGTTACTGAGACAGCTTGTTTCTGTAAAAACTCAGTTGCTGAAAAAAAATGGAAGCTGGTAGCAGCACTCCTCAGGGAGACATGGGACCAAACAGTGTTTTCTTCCTTCCACTTGTTGTGTTTGTTGCATCAGTCATTCTTCCTTCTTGTTTCTGACTGTTTACCTCTACTGTTTTTTTCTTGCCTCTGTGCACCTCTACGGGATCCACAGCATACATTATAGATACTGTTGGTCTCTCAATCCTGCCTAAAGACACTGTTCAGAGTGGAACCAAGGTGACGATTTATTGCAACGCACGCGTCAGTTCCAGCAACATTTCTCATCTGGAATACCTTTTCAAGTTTATGCGGGATGACGTCAAAATCCACACAGCCAACACCACAAAAGACTCTACCTACTATGAGATCAAACCAGCCAGGGCAGTCGACTCAGGAAATTACCAGTGCCAAGTCTCTGTGAAGAACAAGCGCAAGTTCAGCAACACCAAAACGCTTGATGTCAAAGGTATGTTTACACAACATTACACAAGGGCTGTACATTTTTGAGTTAAAGCGACACATCATTTGCATATAGCCTAATTTTATGGGTTCTGCAACTCTTATTAATTCTGTGAACATTTCTGTTTTGAGGGGTTAATGCCAAAAATTAGCTAAGGTAAGAGGGAGACAGCATTGGACTCATGTCCTGTATAAGTCCATCCTGGTCCAGGTTCATAATATGTGAAGTCATATAGATTATTTAGGCACTATCCATCCATTATTATAAAATTTTGGGTTATTTTTCCAATAAGAATGGGCAAAGCATTTTTCTTGTCAAAGGTTTGTATGACACTCCCAATGACCTGAAGATGTGATTTTTATGAAAGGCTTCTATACAAAGTATTGACTCAAAGAGCCTGAATACAAATGCCTGCCACACTTTCACAATATTCATTGGCAAAAAGGAAAATAAAACCTATTGACAATCATCCACTACTTAATGTTAGTATTTTGCTAATCTTTATGAAATATGCAAAAGCTTTTAGTGATCAAATGTATATTAAAAAATTTAGTCTGTGTGACTTTTGCAAGATCTGTTTCAAGTGATTTTTAATGTCTCTGTGGGCTTCCTCCTTTCAGGCCTACAAACCCCCATTCTTCATCTTAATAATTCAACACCCTATGAAAGTGAGGAGTTCAAAGTCACCTGCAGTGCTCCAGAGGAGAAAGGAGGGCTTACGTTCAACTTTTACAAAACATTTAGAGATGGACAGCCTCGGCGGATAAAGAAGCAACAAAGCACCAATAACTTTCTAGAGACCACTCTGACACTCAGCCACATAGGGGACTGCTTTCTGTCCTGTGACTACGAGATCAGTTTGGTCTCAGGTCTCACAAGCTCTAACATTAGCAATGAGATTCAAGTGAAAGTCAAAGGTATTTATATGAAGATGTTGTTTTCCACTAGACATGAATGCTTAAAGGGAAAATGAGTGTGCCTTACATTTTTAATTTATGCTTTACAGAGCTCAACATCATCCCAGATATGACTATATTGCCCAACGATATCTATGAACCAGACATAGTGGAAGTGACCTGTAAAGTACAGATTCATTTAGAGGACATTGAAATATTCCTTGTAAAGGACCGGATTGTTCTCAGTAGAACCACGGGTAAGACTCTCATTCATCGATTTAGTCCGAAACCGACAGACTCTGGAGAGCTTGTTTGCAAGGCAGAGTGGAGAAACATCCAAAAAGAAAACTATAAAACCATCAAAGTCAAAGGCAAGTCAAAGTGTCCTCTTTACTAAATGCCTGATGTAGCACCAGGTAAATTGTTGCTGCAACTAAACTATATACGATGACAATTTCTATATTGTTCATGAATTTTGTTCTCTATATCCAACAGAGGTATTTTCAAAGCCCCAGCTGTATTTGGAGCCCGTGGACCTGTTCGAAGGAGAACAATTCAGACTTAACTGTTCAGTAAAGGTTTTTTTTCCTGAGATGATTAGCAAAACGTTGAAATACCGCCTCTACAAAGATGGCACTGAATTGACCAGGTCAGCCACGTATGTTGCTGTTGCACACCCTAATTCTAATGGAAACTACTCCTGTAGAGTTGAGGGCACTCGTATTTCAACCCCGTTTCATAAGGAGAGCGAAGCAGTTATTGTTAAAGCTAAAGGTAAGTCCTCTGATGTATGCAATTTGAATCAATTCAATGATTGTCCCGCACTAACCACATTTACCAGAGATCAAAGTGCAGATTAAAGCCCTTACGAAGCCCCAAATTATTGGCAGATTTCAATTTAAAGTAAAGGTTTTTATTTTAACAAAATTTTTCTTTAACATTAAAATTTTGGAGTGCCCCATCATCCAGAGGGCTAACTTTAATCCGATAGAGAATCTGTGAAGACAGCTAAAGATTATGGTGAAGGACAGGCTGGAAAGACTTAGAGTTTATTACCAAACATAAATTGTCAAAGTACCATGTGAAAATTTATAAAAAAGCTGGTCAGCAATTGTTAGAAGGTAATGAAGGTGTTGCTAGTCAAGGTTTTGTCTTCTTGTATCTGGAAAGATAGAGATAAATCTAGACGCATTTTTTAAAATGAAAATAAAATAAATAAAAGCAGATCAATTATTTCTTTCAGAACCAGGTTGCTTTTCATAGTTTTAATATCATTTGAGGAAAGTATTTCTCAATTCAACAAAACAAACTTTCTGGCTGAGTAAAAACGATCTTATTTCTAGATTTGCCAGCCAGCATATTAACCTAAACTCATCACTGAAATAACATTGAAGGACTACCAAAATAGTTGGAACCAGATTTTGTGCTTAGCTAGTGAAATTTAGATGGTCTATAAATTCAAAATAGACCATATTGATTTAGTATATTTCAGTATATACTGAAATATACTGAACATATTTCAGTATATTAGTGAATTGTGATGAGTATGAATTACAGCTAATGAAAACCCCAAATTCGGTCTATTAGATTTTCTGCTTGGTCTATTTCTGTTTATGGTCATACGATAAATAGGAATTAGTACTACTGCCAGTGTGAGCATGTACCAAGTCCTGCTGGAAAGCAAAATCACCATCTCAATAAGCCTGTCAGCACAAGAAGAAGACACAAAGTGCTTTAAAGTTTTCTGGTTGTCCAGACTTTGAACTTGATAAAGCACAGTGGAACAAAACCAGGAGATGAGACGACTCCCCAAATCATGACTGACTGTTGAAACAAAAACTAAACATCAAGCAATTTGGATTGTGTCCCTTTCCAATCTTCCTCCTAATTTTGGGACCAATGAGCAACAGTCCCGTCCTTTTTCTTGTTTTTAACATACTTTTGACTATGTTAAGGAGCTGCTTAACAAAATTAATACAGCAATTGTAGCTCTGGTCCCGTTGACTCTTGAAGCATTGACTCCAGTTCATGTCCACTAAATCTCCTTCAAACTACTGGATGGACTCAACTGAGTTATTGTATGAAACAAAACAGCTCAGGCTTTAATTTATTAAACTGATAATGTATTTTGGCCACTACCAGATAAGTAGATAGTGCAAACAAAGTTTGATTCAAACAGTAAATGAACTGTCTTTCATTCTTTCCTTTGTCTTGTTCCTCCCAGTCCCTGTTTCAGATCCTGTGCTGAGTGTGGTCGGGGGCAAAATCTTTTTAGGCAAGAGATTTCAACTGATCTGTTACAGTCACACAGGCACTTTTCCCATCAAATACACCCTTTTTACACATAATGGGAGGAATATTAGCAGGGAGGTGAGCAGATCTGAGGACCAGGCTACCTTTGACATACCTCCAATCCACAAGACCTCCGATTTACAAAAATTTCTATGCAATGCAAGTAATAATCCACGTACACCTTTTAAAACATCTTCAGGGCAGGATCTACTGAAGTCAACCAATATTATTGGTAAGTTGTATGCAGTAATATTATAAATGTTGCTTTTTCAAATTGTTCTCAGAGCATGTGTATTTCTAACACGTGTTCTGTTGCGCAGAGCCCATCTCTAAAACAGAGCTGACCATTCATCCCAGCCAGGACATCACTGAGGGACAAAGTATAAAACTCATCTGCTCTGTACAGACAGGTAGTCGACCCATCAACTTCACATGGTACCACCAAGAGTCCCCTATAGCGCTGGCCTCCCACTTAACCAATAAACTAGAAGAATACCACAGCATATCTAACGCCAGTAAAAAACACTCTGGGAAATACTACTGCACGAGCACAAACCCAGCTAATGAATCCAAAAGGAGTGAATCTGTCACAATTGAAGGTGGGATACAGCAAGTTAACACAGTGTGCAAATTCATGTAATTATGAGTGACGTGTCTTTCAGTAACTGATTATGGAAAAAAATGTCGTCCACAGTGAAAATGGCAGGGTGGAAGAAAGCACTTATCATTGTCTTCTGCTTCGTGCTTCTCCTCATCCTCTTCCTTGTGATTGCCTTGAAAACACGGCTTTTTCATTTTAAGAGGAAAAGAACGGCTATCTTGTCAGTGTAAGTGGTATTTGCTCATGGACTTATCCAAAGATCACCTCTCTTAAAGGGCATACGCTACATTTATTTGTGGACTTCTGACTCTCAATTTATATTTCAATGTCCAAAACTGAGAACTGTGTAAGAAAGTTTTAAAAGAATGAAACCATGCAGGTACAATGAAGGTGAAAATACAACTGAGAAATGTTGCATGAGGTACACCTAGTTCAGATATCAATCTGTTACATCATGGAAAAGTCTTCTTCAGCAGTTTTCTGTTTAAAACAGCTTCAGTCAACACCTTGTCATTAATAAATGGTAGTGTGCTTACCATTTCAAGAAGCCCTCCCTCCAAAATGTGACAGAGAAGTGTGTCACGGTGCTTATCTGCTTTTATTCATGTTAGTGCTGTTAAGATTTGAACGTTTTGTTGCACTCAGCTATGATGAAATATGCTCTCTAAGGTCATTACATGTCTAAAACGCCTTCTGTTCATTGTGCTTTGTCTCAACCCCAGGAAGTCAGTCAGCACCAAAGTAGAGCGACTGAGTCTCACACAGGCTGAGGTCATTGATGCAAATGGTAACATTGGTCAACCATCAAAGCAATGCAGTGGAATGCAGTATACTGGAGTGATAAGACGGTTTTATTAATCAAAACTGCTGATGTTTTTGTCTACCCTGTGCAGCCACCCCAACCATGATGGGAAAAAGTGTTTGGAGTGACCATGTGTCAGGTTCTGGTGGGTATGGTGCGTCAGCATCTGTCATCTAAACATATGGAATTGAGAATGCTATTTTAGAGAAAATTAACTTTAACCAAACTGTTGTGCAGAGTCGGATGACCAGAACAGCAGCATGTTACCAGAAAAAAAGGCTGAACCTGAATATACTGAGGTTCAAATAAAAGATGCAGACCCAACCAAAGGTGAGAGACTGCATCCATGCAAAAAGAAAAACACAGACGTAAATTTACACAGCAATATTCTTTTAAAAGTCTAATATTTTGTTTCATGTTAGCTCCAGCGAAGCAGGACACGAACAACATCTACAGCGAAGTCCGCAACTCCCAGCAAGGTATGGCAGTCATCGCTCGCCATACCTTCTTAGCCAAACAGTGAACAGAAAAATTGTTGACATTAGGGAGAGAGAGAAAAAAAAACAGGAAACAGGATCAACCACTACTGTGGACATTTCATTGTTAGTGAAAGAATGACCCATTAAAAACAGTAGGCTCAGTCTCCAGGTGGCCACTTCCTGCTTTCGTCAAAGAGAACTTCCTGTTTGAGCAATGCACACAAACAGTTTGCGCTCTCATTCAAACTTAGTGACCAACCATTTAATTGTTCAATGCCAAGGAGATTACTGCTGCCCATTGTCTAGTAATGGGGTAGCTTTGCTGAATCAGTGTCTTTTGCTGAAATTAAAGCGGAAACACTATTTCTGTACACCATAAAACCTGCCCATGTTTAAAAGCTGTGTAAGTGGCTACAATGCATTTTAAATCATCCTGAGAAGCTCCTTGTTTCCTGGAACCACTGCGTTGCTTGTGGAAATTATGATTACTAAGTAAGTCCTCCTCCATATCCTTGTCCTTTTGTTCACTGAGAATGTCCTTTGGCTTTGTTTTGCAGGTGTCCCAGAGGTGCCTGATGGTGTAAGTGACATTTTATTAGTCATGCATGCACACCCAAAAACATGCATGCAGTTTTTGTTTTTTTGTTTTTTCCAGAGTCTTTGCACTAATTTTCAACTATGTTAGACAATTTGAGAGAAAGAAAAGTTATTAAACAAAATTTTCAGATGACAAATTGGTGATCTTCGGAAGTGGGCACATGTGCAGGTTTTTGAGCTGTAGAAAGATGAGGCTGTGATAAATCATGTCTAAACTTTACTCACATTTTGTATGTGACAATGTATTCTTCACAAATAAGCTGAAAAAGAAACACGTGTTAGAAGGAAAAATCCCCCACAAAAAATAAAGCTGCAATATCCTGGTTGTGTGAGTATTTATGTCCTTAAATTAATACTTCGTTGTATCATCTTCTGATAATGTTTTAGCATTCAGCATTCTCTTGTCAATTGTCTCTTTCAGGTGACTCAACACATTTTCTGTCAGATTTAGTTTTGAACTCTAGCTATGCCACTCCCAAACTTTACTTTTCCTCTGCTGAAGCTATTCGTTTATTGATCTGTGGACTAAAAGTGAAGCTGAAAAATATAACCCCACCTTCACGTTTCTAGATAAGGCCTGGAATGTTTGGATCCAAAACTACCTGGTGGTTAGAACAGTTTACAGTTTCATCAACCTTGACAAAAGTCCTAGTTCCATCAGAAGACCCAGAGCATAAACCTGCCACCGCCGTGCTTCATTGTAGCCGTGGTGTTGTTCGGCGTTGGAATCAGCTTTTCGGGTGCCTGCTAAAGAACGAGCTCTCTTGTCTTTTTATCAGTAATGGAGAAATGTCCAGTTTCATCAATGTTATAAGGCATCAGGTGAACTTAAATTCGGATTAATCAGAATCTCTGTAACTGATGACAGATGTGAAGCCAAGACGAAATTATTTTTGCAATTTTTTAATTCTAGTATATTTCTTCTCTTCAACAGCTTGTTTTTGGTCAAAAAACACCAGTTATAGATATGTCAAATTTAGTGTGAAATTGTTTTTTACAACACAAAAACGTGGAATTTTAACAAAGGTTCATAGATTTTTGAAAGCCAGTGTTTGTTTTTTATAATTTATGTCTTCTTTCAGTTCTCTGGCATTTAATTGGATGTATTTTACTTCCCTAACAGTGATATGTAATTTAAACTTCTGATAGCAGCAAAATCCAAGACATGCTCCTTTGTTTAATGCTGGAAGATGCATTGTTTCTCACATTTCCGCAAGCTCATTTCCTCCAAGCTTATCTATACATTCATCTTTTCAAAGTCTTTTCGCTCAGTTAAAAGGGTTTCAGGAGAGTTACAGGACAAAAAAAAACTTCAGTATTTAAGACTTTTTTTCCTTCATCTTTCCACAAAACTCATCGTGGTATTGCTTCTGCCTTACAGTTAAAAAATCAGACCATCAGTCTTGTCATCCTTCGCTATGTTTTGCCAGGAATATAACAATTTTCATCTGTTATTATTACTGTTATTTTGTTCTGTTTGTTGACTTGTTTCTGATCACTGTTAATCATGATTTGTTTAACTCTGAGATTTCTATTTTATTTTCACTCTTCTTAATCTGAGTGTTGTGTTTCAACAGAAACCAGTGGAGTATGCACAGCTGAACCATGACGGAAATCACCAAACTGACAACAGTGAGGTCATTGATCAGAGCCTTAAGCATGAAAACATAACTGATTCTGAAAACAACACTGATGTTCACACTGGTGACCCAGAGGAAGGAACCTGTGACCCTGCGCCTGACTGTTAATGATCCAACAAACGTATTTGTTCCTCTTTTCACCCATCATGTTATTGCAGCAGATGTATTTTTTTAACTAGAAGAAGCTGAAACCTTTTACATTGCACAATTGTATTCTTGTATTATTGCTGAATTCTGTTAAAAGGTTCCTCTTTTTGATCACATGAATAAAATGTTTTGCTATTAAGTGTCATGTTCTGTTTTTAGTAAGGGAGAAACAGCAAGTGTCTCTTTAAGCCACAAAGACTAAAACTTAAATGAGACTATTAAGTGAAGGGCTTTGAAAATGTATTTATCTCTCACATTTTCTACCGTTTTAGATTTTCTTTCAAGCGCAAAATTCTTCAGATCATCCAAATATCAGCAGTGGATAACTTATTGTTTTTAAATGGTAATTTTATTTCTTAAGAAAAGCTATCCAGACTATGGCCTAAAACCTAAAACATGGCTGTGTCATCCTTTGCGGCAACAACAGCCGTCAAGCATTTGTGATGACGATCATGAACCTCACACATCACTGCAAAGGAATTTTGGTTCATTCTTCTTGTAAGAAGCCTTTTAACCCTTTCATGCATGAATTATGATCTTTTATGTCAGGATGTTTTTCCAAAGTGTTTTTGATTTTCTTAAGGCATTAAACAAAAAGGTGGGAATAAAGATTTGGTAAAAAAAAAAAACATTTTTCTATGTTGTTTTTTTTTTCTAGTTGATGAATTGTAATTTTCTCCAAAGTACAATGTTGTTATTTGGAAAATACATCAGTAGTAGGGGTTAGCTGATGTCACAATATTTTATTTTTTACCTGCAAGAGTCCTCTACAGTAGAAGGAGAGGCTGGGTTAGTCAGTGGGCTTTTTCGTCTGTCTGCCATATTGGCAATTTTTTTTTTTTTTTGCATTTGCAGTGGATGGCTAGCGATGTTGGTTTCTGTAAACCTGTCCATGTTGTATGCCAAATGTATTGGGACACGCTGTACTTTTTAATAAGGTCTCTGGGATCAACAAGATGTTTTTAGGAAACATGAGAAGAGATGGGCCTTTGTGTTTATTTTTGATCAGCTGCTGATTTGGCCTTGAACCTTTCTAATGAAGTCTCTTTCTTACTGTTGATTTAGGTGTCGTTTCAGAGTGTTTTGTTACCTTCTCGAGTCTTTGGAGAAACTTGGGTGGTCAACTACTTTCAGGATTTTCTCCATTTGTTGTATGATGGCACTTACTGTGGTATTGATAAGTATCAACAAATTTAATTCTCATCTGCTCTTACATTTCCTTAGATGCGGTTGCATGATGTGTCGTTTACTCTACTTCTTGTTGTAAGACAGGTTCTATTTAAATGGTTTCTTAATTCTACAGTTCAGGCAGATATTAGGTTTGGGTGTGGCTGGTTAGATTGAATAAAAAATGTGACTGATTACCAGTTAATTCATAACTTAAGGGGGGTGGGCAATTGTAGTTTTACACAGAGCCACTTTAAGTTTGACAACTTTATTTCACTTAATAAAAGAAATTATAATTTGAAATCTGCCTTTGTGTTTACTCAGGTTATTACTGTCTGATATTGAAATTTATTTGATGATCTGACACACAGGAAAACAGAAGAAACCTTGACTGAGATTCTGCAACGATCATTCACACCACAAGAGGGCATACTAGAGACGGTTCTTGAGTGAAAACTGTATCTTCTGACTGTGATCATCTTTAATATGATTAAGTCTGTCACTACAACCACTTTATCAGGGGATCAGTTTCATTTTCCATTATCTAGCCATAAACTAAATGACATAACAGTCATTCAGGTCAAAGCCAACAGGTCAATCCCGCTGGATCAGAAGATCCTATGAGGACTGCTGGCAGAATTTAAATGCTAAAATGCGGAAATATAATTGTGATACCTAGAAAGAAAAAAAAAAACCTCTCGGTAATCATAAACAAATAAATCAGAGTGCTCTATGAATTACATAAATCTGGCTAAATATGCTGAAAGCTCAAAAAAATCAAAAAATAGAAAATAGGCTGAGAAAAAAGCATAGAGCACGCAGGAAATTAGTAACTACAACAGGATGGGAGAAAATAAAGTGATTTGATCGAATCAGTTTTTTTTTCATGGTGCTAACAAAAGATTTGTTAGTACCATGATGTAGCAAAGTATTCATAAGTGACTGTATATGTTGCTAAATCTGGTGATTAGATAAATACTATTCCTTCAAGAAAAGCAAAACCAAGGATGACTTAGTTTGCTCTCATCTATTGACCATCACTAAAAAACCAATTTAGAAAGACTATAGACAGAGCTCAAAGACCTAACAAAATGTAACTTTGTGTTGTTTTAGAACCTAATTTTAGCAATAATCTATGGTATATTTCACTTTTTTGTGATCCATTTCTCTATTGAGTATTTAAGGATTTTTCCTGTTTGCAATCTTATTAACAGCTTAATAATTTTAAAATGCAAAACTGCAATAGTCATAAGCCTGGCTGTACATGAACTAACAGAGCGCATGCACTCTTCATTTAAGTCACTGCATCGTAGCTTGGCTCAGTAAAGGTTACTATCCTCCTCAAGTTAATTTATGCTTAAATAAACTGAAGTCAGGAAAAAGATGTAAAACATCAACTGCCATATATTTCAAGCTGTATGTACAATAAGCATGTACAGTGCAGATAATATATCATATAGAAGTGTAAAAATATAAAAACTCTTTGTTAAATGCCAGACACATTCTCTATTTGCACCCTATATACCATTTTGATGATTTATTTCATCAAAATGGTGTTTTGATGAAATAATGTTTTCAGTCCAGTGTTTATACATTAAAACTTATTTGAAGAATTATGAAAATTGGCTTTTCTGTCACTCCCAAATGTTTTAGTCAAGAATCAAAAGGTTCATAAAAAAATAACCTTTTGGGCAAGCAGTTAAAAGATTTATGGAACAATTATTTTCACCATGTTTATTTGGATAACTTCCTTCCCTTAACAATTAAAATCATCTTACATATTCTGCCCTTTGCATTTATACATACTATCTTTGCCTATAGTTTTAGGATTATCTAAGTCTTTAACTCACTAAGTCTTTAATACTTTTCTAGATAATAAAACTTTCTTTACAGCGTAAAATAGCATTAGCAGTTTTGTTTATCTCTTTGAAGCACATTAGACCTTTCAAGCAAGCTGAAAGACTTTTGTTAGTTCTCACTAAGTGCTGCAGAATCTCCTTTTTGACAGGAAGCTCTTACAGAGTCTCAACAACAGATCAAATGTCTGTGAAAATCTGCAACACTCTACACCAGTGTAAACAAGGGCACTTCCACTAACTCACAAGCTGCTGTGACTTGTTCATTAGCTTGTGTTATGATCTGTCTAGAAGACAGTTCACCTCTCTTTCTAAATGTGAATTTATTCTAATTACAGCAGTTCAAAGATGTGCCAGGTTTGTACTCCTCCTTGATCTCAGAACTTTACCGAATGTGAACCACCTTAATGAAACCATGCGTATGTGGTAACAGAGAGTTTTACAATATTTTTTGAGTGTGTACCATCCCCTCGAACCTTAAACGGCTCGTCCACGCAATGATAAGCGTCCTTCTTGGCGGTATGGCGTCCACAGAGGTGCCAGAATGAAAACACACACGTGTAATTAAGACATAACTGTTCCTCATTCCACTCATGTTTTATTTGTCACATTACTTGGCCAGAGGACTGGACTTGACAGCAGGGAACAGTATATTCTGAACTTCAGGTGCACAGTAATTGATATTGTGTTACGTAAATTTTAGGCGCATGAGTGGTACAGTACCATTAGAAAGCTGCTGGAGTGAAATTAAACTTCAGGAAGAGAGTTTGCATTGGTGGATTAAAGTACTAAAGATGCAAAACACATAATTAGCTGTGCTTGGAGGTATTGACTTGGGAGTGTCTGCTGCATTGCTCAGGGTCAATCCAGACACTGCACACTCTGTCCAAGGATGGCTCCTGATATGGTCTGGAGATGATGGATCTGGTACTGTTGGGTACCGTAGTTGTAATATATAAGGTCAGGTGTCCTGGCAGAATTTACTATACAAGGCAAGACCCAGAGCCCAGCAATACTTTTCACAATTACCAAAGTGTATCGTGTCAAAAAGTACGAACTAAAAGCAAAGGTGGCTTGACTTTGCTTACATATGTCAGGGTTAGATAAATTCATCTAAGAGTCAGAGTGAAGTTCTCTGTTCACCCTCCTCCACCACCGCACGTACTCTGTCTCTGTCACGACCATGTAATCAGATCCAGCCCCTTCTGGATATGGAGCACCACTCTTCAACTGTCATTGGCTGTTGTGCTAAAATTAGCATAATGGCCCCTGGGAAATGAATTCTGGGAATAAATTGCCTTCAGCTTTGGCCTTATAGAGCTGGTGCCTTTCCTGATTTTCAGTTGTAGCGGTGAGGTCATTAATGTCTCGCTTGGGCAACTGAATATTTACAATCATTTGAGCACAGCCACAGTTAAATTCTCCTGCTTAATGTGGCTTTATAGAGGCGACAATTATGATTGCAATTAACCACCACAAAGTGTCTTATATTTTATTAGATTAAGCCTTTCTCTAATAAAAGAACATAATACTGCATGTCCAGTTGTGGTAATAAATCATAGCCACATGGTTGCACCAGTTACGTCACACAACGTGATTGAGCACATGTTTCACTCACACCTTTAAGGGAGGCATATGACAGAGCAAATCTTTTGTTACAAGAAACTCATTTATAAATCTGTCCTAATAAACACAAAGAAAGCAAAGAAAGAAATCTGAAGATAAATCATTTAAAGTTTTTTTTGTTTGTTTCTACATAAGACTGTAGTCACGCTGTTTCTTAACTTGCCATGTATGCATGTTGGTGTGTCAAAAAAATTCAGGACTTCAGGAAACTAAATGTGTTTTGTTGAACATCAAGTCCTGTCGTGTCTACAAAGATATGGTTAAATTCAATAAATTAAAATAGATATTCAGATTGGGCCTGATTGAAAGATTACAAGTACTTTTTGAAAATAACACCCTGAAAGAAGATTTTAAACATACTTTTTATTAAACCCACATTTCTGTGCTACAGATGTGTATTTTTAGTGATCTGATGTGATATTTAAATTTCAGGTATTCATTACCTGTATGTGGAAAATCATCCCAATTAACAGAAATAAAAGCTCTCAAACATCTGTCTTTCAAACATCTGTCTGGGTGTAATTAATGTTTCACTTAATGATAAAGTTCCTGAAATAAATGAGCTTTTCAGCAATGAATCTATATTCCATCTAGACTGGGATGAAGTGTACAAATTTTACAAGGGATGAAGCCACTTAGATTCTGCAATGTTGTGGCCCCTCTTTCTGGCTTATCTATTCTTAACCATTGCCAGACTACGGTCTGACCAAGTGGTCAGAAAATTAGCAGGCTCAAAATTGCTGAGCACTTTTCCACTCAAAGCACCTTTACTCCAGAGCCACAACATTCACACATTGGTAGACATCACAGGCTAAAGTGCCTTGTATGAAGCCACATCGGAACATGGAAGTTGGTCTCAAACCTACAACTTTCTGATTACAACACAGCGACTCTTCCCACTGAGCTGCAGTTGCTCCAGTAATGAGATGTAACAAAATAGGTACGACTCCCCTGACATGCCAGCAACTCCAAGCATTCACCATACCAAGATGAATTTTCATTAGTTCACACAGAGCTTCTGCACTGTCAGTTCCTTCCAGTGACATTTGTGTGTCATTTATATATAATGCCTATGTAAGGTGTGTAAAATACAGTATGGAATACACAGAAATGTTCTGCTGGACAATTATTTACCATAAGCCCATGCACTTGTTATAGCACAAGTGGACATACAACATTATGACAAGGCGAGTACTGTTAAATGCACTGATGAAGTCAAGTGGTTAAAAGTTTTAGATAACATGCTTGTTGACTGGATATAGCTGCTAAAAAAAAGCTAAGTAATAAGTGAGTAATCGAAACAGTCAAGAATTATAGCACTAATCAGAACAATTGATAATTTTTCTGCTGCTTATCTTGACCAGATAAGCAGCAAAGACTGACAGAATAAATAAAAAATAAATTGATCTTTTTGTTTTGTTTGGTGCACAACTGAGTAGAAAGAAAAATAAAGAAACAAAGCCATGATTTATGCTGGAAAGCTTTTTCTGAGGTGGACTCAGGTGAAGTATGAGTTATTGCCATTCATACAATATTCACATGTCCAAAGCACTGTCTGCTTTGAACTGGATGCATAATCTATATTCATGAAAGAGATCAAATTTATATAATATTTTGCTGCAGGCAACAAAGCAGTCTAGGTCATTCAGTTGTGTGATACAGAATTGCCCTTCATTTGATATGTAAAGGAGACATTACGTCAGTCCACCTGTTTGATGTCCTCGAACTTTAATTGTTTAAGCCTCGATGAATCCTGAAAATTAATTCTCACAACCTTGTTCCAACCAGGTTGAACAGGAGAGAGAAGTTCAGCGGACACATGGCAACTTTACTACCGAAACACCCATTGTGCAACAACAGATTAAAAAATTAGGAACAGTGATGCAAACTTTTAATCTCCGTTCTCCTTTTCCACGGACATGGACTCCAGCTAAAGTAACCCTATCCCCGCACAATCAGCCGCTCCAAGTGCCTCTGGTCTCATTGTACCCCGGACAGCTGCAGCTTTGTGTATGCAGAGCTTTGCACCCCCTCTCATGGGACAATTTATTCACAGCTGTACTGAGAGCTATTTAATTTTGGATGACACAGGTCACTGGAAAATATAAGGAGTGTGCACAAAGCAAAATTCTGCTTAAATCCTGTGTGCAGAAATCTGCAACAGGTAAAAAATATATTTTAAAAAATTCTGTAAAGGCTTATGCCTACATGCAGATGAGCTGACCAAGGTTATAAAGTCATGAAAAGGTGTCCGTTAATAGCAGGCAAAGCACAATTTACCATCAGACAAAAATAACCTAAGTAAATGCAAAAAGCTACTTTTTGCATTTAATCACATCCATTGTTAAACCATGGATTAACTGTGCTTGACCAAATTCTGGGAGAAAAACATAAACCTGTCTGAAAACCAATAGCAACATATTCTGCCACATTTGAAAGAATTTTAAGAAAAGATTAATCGCAAAAAACATTTTTAAGCTTTCTTTATAGAGATCTGGGACCAAATAGTAGCGTGTCAGAAGGTAGACAGCCTGGCAAAATGAGAGCTTTGCTTTTTGCCCCACTGGTTTTAATTTCTAGAAAAATGTTACAACCAGTGGAAAAAAAAAATACTTTTGGAAGCTAAAATAAGAACCTAATCCGTTGCAGTCAGACAGAAATAAAACTGAGGCTGCTAGGAATCTGGTCATGAGTTCAACAGAAGATCTCTAGCAAATACCTAGAAATCACATTTGATATGCTGTAATCTAAACCACCAACAAAGTAGTAGCCAGAGATTTTTTTTTATAGGAGGCTGTTGCGTTTCGCTTTGAATTTCCCATAATGGAATCACCTCTATTGCAGCACACATCACGGTGTCCCCTCTTTCTCACTAACCCAGATGGGATTACTGCTTCCAGATTTAGATGCCAACTCCCTTATTTCTGCCCTCTGCGCGTGCCGTAACCTGAAACTTGTCGACCTGAGCGAGTGTCCTCCAGTGGGCCAGACTCAGACTAATCCCCACTGTGCTTATAGCGGTCCAGGTGTGCTCGTGTGTTGACTGACCGGAGTCACAGCACTGCTCCGGACATTACATGTAACTAGAAAAGCAGAGAGGTTTCGGAGAAGCCGATGGTAATGTATTAATTGGGAGTGAGGGGTGGTCTTTCTTGCAAGATCTATCAGTTTAAGATGGCAAATATAAGAGCTGTCCCATTGCCTTGTATTATATTTAAAAAAAAGCAACGAGCAAAAAGTCACACTGACCTTTAAAAGCACAGGCTGGATTTCTCACAGCTCATATTTTTAGCAGTTAAAGTCCCAACCAACCTGCCTCTTACTTCCAACAACAATCTCAGCAGAGTTTTAAAGAATCTATAGCTGGATTTTCTGCAGATAGATTAACTTTACTAAAGGACCATTGTTACAAAATTTGTCTTATCTTTGGCTCTTCCTCCATTCTCTCTGTCTTTCTCTGCCTGAAAAACAGAGCAAAAAGATACAGAGGAATTCCTGAATATCAGTAAAAGTGGAAATCAATATATTTTAAATACAAGTGCATTTAGACTCTGAAAATTGGAATCAAGTTTGAGTATTTAGAATGTGGCTATTTTATTTAAGGACATACAGTTTGTACGACTTTTTCTTTTCAAACTGTAATCTGTATCTCCAAATTGAATAAATACTTTAAGAAATTGCAAAACAAAGGGTTTCACAAGGCATCCAGAAAGCAGTCAAAAACTGAGGAAGAACTCCAAACTCAGGAATTGATGCATAGCACAGTCTCCATGCAAGAGACAGGCAGCAACAAAAAAGTCTTTGGTTTAAATTTGAGTTCATAAAGTGAAGGTTTAGAAGGTGATTGATCCAGTGAGCAGAGGGAAGGCTACAAAAAAAAGATTCTGCAATTAAGTCAAAGTGGCAAATGACTGGTAGTCACAAAAATTTTGTTCAAAACATCAAAGTCACAACATCATTTAAGTTAGTTTTTAATCATTTCTGATCTGTGAATTACCAGCACTAATGCTCTACTGCTCACAAGTGTCGGCAGCACTCTTATTTTTCCAAACAACTTTCCACCACAATACTTTATATTAGCAAAGGCATCCAGTGGTTTTGCAACTCTCACTTTTCTCCACATAAACGGTTCTTGTTTCATTTAAAGATTTAACTAAACTAGAGTAATATAAATGTTAAATATATATTTTAAGACCACCATGTAAGAAACTAGTTCCAAAATAAAATTTTGTTTTTCCCTAAAAAGGTCACTCCAACAGAGCATTTTCTTACATCAGTAACTTTTTGCTTGCAAACAACACCTACTGCCACCTAGGGTCTGAAGACATGTTTTACAGCCTCTCACCGGCTTCCAGACAGAGCTGTTACCATTTAGATAGGGTTACGCTTTCCTTTTGTTTTATAAAAAACGATCTTCTTTAAATACAGTGAAAAACTCTATTGTCAATTGTCATGTTTCTATTTTTTTTTTTTTACGTTTAAAATGTTGAATGTTTTTTGTTTGTTTGTGTTTTAAGAACAGAGGGTAGTTTAATTGTTGCCATTTGTATCAACTATCATTTCACCAATTACATTATTTTCTCTTTGGCTTTTTAATCTGCCTGCATTAGGATGCATTTGTATTTTATACTTTAGGTTAAAGGTGTTATTGAGGATCAGAGCACAACATATTACTAACAATGTTAGCTTACTCAGTCAGGAGACACATGAAACAGCTTAATCTGCCAAAGACAAGGGTTGACATGTGAACTTCTATGGACTAATCATAAAACTTACAACAAACAAGTTAAATAAGGAAGGTATGAAACATGCATATCGAACATTGTTGCCTCAGTGGTGTGTGTTCGCTTGCATATGACTGGCTGCTTTCCCGTCCCTGTTTTTGAAATGCTGTGTGCACAATGACCCCGATGAAGGCAAGAAGCCAAAATACCTTCTTTTAATAACTGGGCCTATAAAAAGGGCTCAAAAACAAATATTAATGTAGTCAATAAAAACTAACCCTGTACCCAAATTGTACATGACAAACCTGGTGCCAGTATGTGAAGGAGACATGTTTGATATTTGAATTTCAGTCACTCTGCTTATCTGTAACTTTGTCAGATTGGCAATTTGACAAACATAACGTTGGCTCTAAAGGACAACTTGGTCAGACAGGGGTGTAGTCTGACTCCATGTTTAGCTAGAAGCGGCGACGTGTGAGACTTTCACTCTGGTATGCGACAAACAAACATTCCCGACAAGCAGAAGTTCGCATTTCTTTTGGTGAGCGCATCGCTGCCAAGTGCCATTGGAGACGCTGAAAGGTGAGTCAGGAATACCTGGGCATTGCCACATAAGACACTGTACAACAAAACAGCTGCCTCAAGAACTCGCCCCACCAAACAGTCCGGTGTCAGTCTGCTTCAACTTGTTTTCACATGAACCCTTCCCGGTACTCAAGGTGAAAAAGCATTAGGCTGCAGCTACACAAAGATAGCAGACTTGATTGTCAAGTGGATCACATTAAATCCACAACATTTTGGAAAAAAGGACTATACATATAGTTCTGGAAAAAATTAAGAGACCACTTAAAATTACCAGTTTCTCTGATTTCACTTTTTATCGGTATGTCTCTAAAATTCCAAGCAAAAATTTAGTATTTATTTGCAGAAAATGAGAAATGGTCAAAATAACGAAAAAGATGCAGTGCTTTCGGACCTCAAATATGGCAAAGAAAACAAGTTCATATTCATTTAGAAACAACAATACTGATATTTTAACTCAGGAGGAGTTCAGAAATCAATATTTGGTGGAATAATCATGAGGCTTTCAATGGGGTTCAGTGCAATGGGCTCTTCATTTTTTCCAGAGATGTAGTATTTAGTACTTTCTAAAATACTAAGTACTAAAATATACACTTGATGTTAAAAGTCTGCACAGCCCTAGAAAAATGAGTTTTCTTTATCTAAAAATGAGAGACTGATTTAAATAGCTTCAGAGAAACAACATATCTATTAAAAAGAGATGCAAATAACGAAAAATCTGCTTCCACATGAATGTATGCCCTGGAACTAATATAAAGTAATACTTTTCTTTAATTTCTGCACTTAATATCAATTCTAGCATTTAGTTTTCTAGGGTACATACCATCCATCAGTGACAGAAAATTATCATAGCTGTTAATACAGCTCAGCTGTCCTAGTTTTCACAATTACAGTGTAAAGATTGGGGCACTTTGCACATTTTACATGCAGTCTGAGGACAACTTATATTTCCTCAGTTGTTAAAGGGACAGATTTACAAATTAAATTGTGCAGTATTATGTTATACACACGTTCTTTGGAGCAATACACCACAGGAAAGCAAATACAATTTTTACTGCAACTTTAAAACTTCTCCCCTGATTTCTAACAATAGTTTCTCATCATGCTACATTCAAATTCACCCAAATACTCTTTCTTTCTAATTTTGATGCCTGGATTGAACTTCATGTTGTTTACTGGTCAAATAGTAACAACATAAAATGTCCTCAGAGTATTGTTACAAGTTGTCCCAAGTCACGTCAATGATACTTAAACCACAGTTTGAGAGGATGTAAAACATGTCTTATTTCTTGACCTCAGGTCACTGCGTGTAACCATATCAAACAACATGTCACTTTTAGATCATGTGTTGTTGTTGTTGTTTACTCCTATACAGCTGTTCTGCAATCTGTTTTTTGTCATTCTGCTCTTCTGTTTATTATGCATAAACAAAATAAGTCAGTATTACTCCCTGCATAGTGTAGCAGATCTTAATTACAGTTGTTTACTTGTTTATATCAGCACTCTAAGTCTGTTTGGCTCAGGAAAAACTAAGTGAACTTTGTGGCTGTCAACATTTTAATGATCTAGGGGCGGTTACAGTGTCATTGGGCATGTGACCAAAGTGGGTGGAGCCTGCTATGGGTCACTCATTTCTAAGCTGAAGTCATTGGATTTTAAGCCCTAAAATAGCACAACAGATCATATATAGGGATGCAGTCCCAGTTGCTCCATTAGACCACAGTTCTGTGCAAGAGTCGGCATACTGTTTGACAAATTCTGTTTGAAGGAGGCGAAATGAACCTTCGACTAGAGGACATACACGGCTAAAAAAGAAGAAGAATACAGACTTTGAAGATTTGAAAACTGTTGGTATTATTTATTAGGGGAAAAAACTACGCACCGTAAAGGATACCGCTCTTTCCTTGGATTGTTCTGCCTTCTTGGATTTCCTATTTCCCTCCTTTTGATCTAGAAAGGAGGTGCGACATCTGCAAAGATGAAGTACAACTACCCAACACCGGTGTCCACCTACACACGAAGTTCACAGTACACACCAGCGTACCACTCACCTTCCTACTACAGCCCCTCGCATTACACGCCGACATCCACGTATGCCGCTGTATCAAAGTACACCCCAACAACACAGAGTAGCACTTATTACTCCCCATCACTTTACACGTCCACCTACAAAGCTGCATCGACGTACGTCCCTTCATACAGCAAGGTTTCAAGGTATACATCAACACGTCGCACTCAAGCGAAGGAAAGCCCTGCACCTGTAGTACCTGTGGCACCTGCAAAGAGGACTGTGCACTTCCCCAATGACATCATCTTCCAGGACATCGTCAGGCGAGGGGATCTGGAGCAAATTGGTCGCTTCATGAGAGCAAGGAAGGTCCGCGTGGACACACTGTTCCACTCTGGTGAGCGAAGTCTGTTTCTATTCACTTGGCAGGTGCTCATCTACTGCTCTGGTCTTGGAAATGATATTTATTAGCAGAAGAGCGACGTTTATGTCTAAATGCATGGGATTGATTTTTGCATATGTGCAGGAATGGCTGCTCTGCACGAAGCCGTGCTAACGGGAAACCTGGAGGTGGTGAAGCTCCTGATTAAATACGGCGCTGATGTCCACCAAAGAGACGAGGATGGCTGGACACCATTGCACATGGCCTGCAGTGATGGCTACCCAGAAATTGCCAGGTAGTATCCTTGCATTCCCATGTCAACTACTTGGATATGCAACAACTAAATCTTCCTAAGATTGAATTCCTCCGAGGCAAGAAACTCATTGCTTATGTCTGCTTTTACACCAAATTTACAGAAACAAGATAGCCACACAGATAGCTACTCAAATCTATAAATACAGTTAGAAAGATTGCAAAAATCTCTGTTTGATTTTTGCAACACTATTTTTCTGCTCTTTTTAGGTATCTCTTGTCAATGGGAGCAAGCACAGAAGCAGAGAATGAAAGCGGAGAAAAGCCTGCAGACCTCATTGACCCAGACTGCAAAGAGCTGGCTAAACTGTTTGAGACAGGCTGTGTGTGAGAACAAGTGGACCCGAGGGAGAGAAAAGGCTTAAATGTCGTAAAAATAAAATGAGTAGCAACACCAATGAAGCATTTCTCTTCGGCTTGTGCAATGCCTCTGATCTTGGAAAGCAAAGTTTTCAGAAGTGTAAATCATCTCTGAAGATTATTCAGTTTTTAAAATGTCATCTTATACAACTCAAACCTTACTGCGGTTGAGTATTTTCTCTTAGTTCATTGTAAAACTATGGCATATTTCTAATAACTTTCATATCAGAGCTGTAAATAAGATTGTGTGACTGTCTGTTTTGTGACTCAGTACATGTCTTTCAACCTGAATCTCTTTCCTTATAAATTATAGTTCAACATTAATAATGTGTTTATTTTTGGAGAAATGCTGAGTTTTTCTGTTACAATCTTTTATCACTCTTTTATCACTTGTGTTTATGCTATGTTTCTATATGACTTGATGCAGGCTGTAAACTGTGTGCCCTCAAATCATGGCTAAATCTACACAAGAATCTGGACTGATAAAGTGTTTTGTGCAACGTTGTGCACCCTCACTGCTGGGCAGAAAGAGGATCAGTCAGATTGGTACAACCTGCTTGTATGTTGTTCAGAAAGCTTAAAAATGCAGGTCTTGTTTTGTGAAAGCTCTTGCACCTCCACAGCATTTTGAAAAATGTATTTCACTGTTATTTGTTGTAAAAAGACAGAAAAATTGAAGTCTTATAATTTTCAGTACAATTGTTATTTTTGTACTTTTTATAAATAAAGGACTTTTTTTACAAATAAAAGGCTGTAGCAGTTTTATTATGGAAAGCAACAATGAGCCTCGAAAAAAAAATGAAGCAATAAAATCCTAGTTGATGGTCCAGTTGCTGGTTCTTAATGTCCAAATTGTCCTTGGGAAGGACAGGAAACCTCAGAGTGGATTTCAAGAAACATGAGATGGTCAGAGTATATAAAAAGCACTAAGTGTATGTGTGAACGAATGTGTGAATATGTCTTTCACTGTACAACACAGAGTAGTCAACAGTTTAAGTGAAAAAGATATGAAAACAAATTAAGTTTGCATAAACAAATTTTGAGAGTTTGTGTCCTGTTAAGGTTTCTCAATGGAAACGGAGGTATGGTAAAGAAATAATAATCAAAAAAAACCTTTAAGATAAAAAAATAATGCGGAGAATAAGAATAATAATAAGAATCATTTTTTTAAAGTTTGTATTTGGTTTATTTATTATTGTTTTTTAGAATTTTATTAGTTGTTTTGAAAGTCTTTCGTATCTCTTCCGCGTCTCTTCCCGGAAGTGATTGGTTGGCATCGGCAACGATTTTTTTTGGCCAAATCTTTCGGCGTACTAAGTCTTTGAATAAAGAAATAAAGGAAAGAAATCAACGAAGGTTTGTTGTTTATTTTAAAGCTTATTTAAATGACAGCATGAACGTGTTGTTATGGCGAGCTTGCCCTAATAAACGAGTTACCAATAATAACTCAGGCATATTAGCTGGAACAAGCTAACAATGTAAATCGCAAACTAGCTAGCTGCAAGGCTACTGTTAGCTTGGTAAAATGACCATGTTTGAAATGTTTTGGTTGCACCTCATATGATAACAGCATGGCGACGCCAGAAAACAGTATTAGTTGCGTCTAGTTTTGTCAGAATTTTGTGATAATTTCTCTGTTACCAACAGCTAACATCACTGAAGATACTCGAGTCCAAACGTAAACAAAAGCTTATTTTTTAGCTAACCCCTTACGTTGCAGACGTATTGTTCAGTATAGATTTAAATAAAACACTCCACTCTGTTAGCCACTAAATACTTCTGCTGTGTAATGGGTTATCATGCCTTAATTATATAATCTAATTTATTTGAAATGATTAGCTAGCAAGGAGCAGTTAGCTCTGGCTGCAAGCTAGTTTACCTGTCGGATTTGATCATAAGAAATTGCTTGTATTGTATGTAAAACTAAAATGAATGTCCAGTATTATGATAAAATACTTACAACGGTTCTGTTGGGCTTTAAGTTTAGGACTTCGAGTTGTTGCATCCCTCTAAATCCACTCACCACAGAGGAGCAAGGAGCGAGTACAGACTGCAAACAGAATGACCAGGTCTGCAAACCGTTATGGTAGTAGTCAAGTGCTTGATAGTCAACTGTGCTTAAAAAGGAGCTTGCTGCTTAGTTGCTGATTTTATTCTTTGTATATGTGTGAAGCTCATCTGCTCCCAGGATGGTGAATAGTTACAAGAGGACCTCAAGCCCCAGATCTCCAACTAACAGTGGGGAGCTGTTTACTCCAGCACACGAGGAGAATGTGCGCTTTATACATGATAGTAAGTACCGTGTTCTACAATTTTGTATCAAAATTATATATATTTTTATCTTGGGACTAAAGTTGAATCGCATTGTCCGAGAAAAGTCTTGGTCGGACCTTCTTGCAACATATTGAAATTTACAAAAACATCTTCTGGAAGTAAAGCGCCTTTTGAAATTTGAAATGTTTCTGATAGGTATTTTCTAAACCTACATAAAAGAACCACAGACAACGTATCAGTTTTCAACCAAGCTTTCACGAAAGGAGAAGACTCAGCAAATTGCTCCTCCGAGCCGTTCACCGAGCGTTCTGACGTCTTTCAGTTAGAGCTTGTCTTTTATTTTCAGAGAAGAGAGAGATAGAAAGAAAAGGCAAGTTTTATCTACACACAGGTCATCTAGTCCTTTCCCCTGAGAGCGATTTCTCTCAAGGGCAGAGGGAACAATCAGTTATCATGCTGCAGAAACATTCAGTCAGAGTGGGTTAAAAGTTTTTAACACAGCAGTCAAAAGTTTTAACACACACAGTAAAAGGCCAAATGGAAATCACAATAATCTATATTAAAATAAGACTACTAATGTAAGAATAGTAATATTACCAATGTAAGAATAACAACTCACAATAATTCCAATAGTTTCAATCTGTATTTTTCTTTCAGCGTCTTTTTTTTTTTTACAGGTTGATGTAAAAAAAAAACATCTTACACACTTTAAAAAGGCTGCAAACTATTACGAACTAGCCAATTAGACATGTTTTTTTGTTGTTGTTGTTCTAGTTTAACCAATAGCTGTTTTGCAGTAGAGATAATTTGAAAAATGTTTTGAAATTTTCAAAATTTAAAAACATTTGGGAAACTATGAAACAGAACTTATTTCACAAATGTTGAGTTGCTGCTCCTATATGCATATTTGTTTTCTATGTCCTTGGAACCAGTCCTTCTTGCTAAGAGGTAGTTGAGCCGATGCCCATACACTATTTTTTTCCAAATTTTGGACTCAAAATTGTCACAGAAGTAAATTGATATTGCGTCTGGTGACCGCTTCCTGCTTTGATTTGTCCAAATGATTGGGCTCCTTATCCTAAAAGGATCCATTGACACAATGTTTTCTGTTTTTTGTGGAGGGATACTTTGCTTTCTACCAAGGTTTTGGGTGCTCTTTGAATAGAAACATGGTGTGCCTTTCAACCTGTTGGTTAAAATAAATAGATGTCTTTGTTGTGTATTTATATCCTAAAAAAACAGAAGATCATTGATTACTAATTAGAAGCTCTGATCATCTTAAACAACATATTTTTATTTTGGATGTTTGGGGGATACTGATAATTGTGCCTCTGGGGATTTTGTTAA
Source organism: Girardinus metallicus (assembly GCA_903067095.1). Taxonomy (NCBI): domain Eukaryota; kingdom Metazoa; phylum Chordata; class Actinopteri; order Cyprinodontiformes; family Poeciliidae; genus Girardinus; species Girardinus metallicus. Next base: position 49,091 of record CAEGAE010002763.1, read on the forward strand.
AATGATCTTATAACATAGTTTTATTTTCCCTAATGAATAAATGTAGTAAATTTAAATGTTTCAGTGTGTGTGATCATACCTCTCTAGTAAAGACTAATTTTATACATCTCTGCCAAGGATGCAACTAAATATGGCGAGTATTGTATAAAATGAACTTCTAACCATCTTACAGTGTGTAAGCGGCTCCTTTGTGTAACAAATATTATCCTGTTCTCTTTATGTTTCTTTACTCCCAGCCTGGCAGTGTGTGCTCCGAGATATCAGATCAACACAAAATAGTGAACGCAATGACCGTGGACCACAGGAGTATGTGGAGAAAAACCCAAATCCTAACCTACATTGTAAGTTAACAGAATAAATTTTATATAAATATGCTTTTTAATGTAATTCTAAATGGATTAAACCAGTCGACTGCTGGAACAACCTCTCTTTCCTGTATGCTTTTTCAGCTTTCACACCAGTGGACCTGAGTGACCTAAAAAAGCGCAACACACAGGACTCCAAGAAGTCTTAGTTTTTTCTGTCACTTTCCTGTTACTTTTTTTTTTTTTTCATCCATTATCCTCAAGAACTTTTCATTTCTCTGCCCTCTGACAGCCAGAAACTTGACCCTGTTGGCAACACAGAATACAAATTTCATTTGTATACAATGGACCATAGCAACCTGTTTCTTTTTTTTTTTTCTTTCCGTTGACAATGACTAAAAAAAAAAAACTGGGGTTCCGAGGGGAACAGATTACCCCTTCTCATCTTTTCAGGTATCAAAGTGTTCATATTGATGCTTGTGGTGTGGATGAGACTGCTCTGGGGGGTTCATCAAAATTTGCTGACAACTGTTGCTGAAGCACAGAGTGAAGCCTAACAGGACACAAAGACTGAAGTCTTAAATAATAGTAAAACTACTTAGATATGTTTGGAAGAAACTGTAAAGGGGATCACTTCTTTTCTGTTTCATGCCGGAAAATAGATTGATAAATTGTGAAAAGACCACATTTGAAAACATGTTTTGGGCAAGTATTGGAAGCCAAAATACAATGTAGAAGGCCAACCTTTTGATTAAACCATCTCTTGCCCTTGGTGGATTTAATTTTACAGCCCTTAGTTAACCTCTCTGCTCAAAGCCTTGAAACAAAAATGTTGAATAAAAGACTTTTACAGTAGCTTCACATCTATTGATCCTACATAAATATTGATAAGTTGTAGTCCTACGACACTGAATTACATGAACTCTAGATCACTTCCTAATGATAGAACAAATACTGTGTTGCTTTTCTCAGTAATGCAAAGGTGGCCATTTTTGACTGTAAATTTAAATTTGGATTACATGAAGGTGAGGTTAAAAATTAAAGATTTAATTTTGTTTGTAGGAAATCTGTAATGTCAAGCTTAATGATATATATTAAGATTAATGTCTGTTTGAGTTCTGTAAACAGACAGATGGATTCAGAGATTGTAGATGACAGGAAGGCATTAGAAGGTGTAAATATTTAGGTGATTCATGACTGCAGTTTTAAAGCTGTAACAAAAGATATTCGAGGTGGATTATCGAGTGTAAAAATGGAAACTTTCCGTACCGAGGCTTCAAAAGTGTGCATGGATGAAAAAGGTCTCCTACAAAAGTATTCACTCATTTTGTACTGCAACAACCGCAAGCAGTATTTTATTGAGATTTTCTCACAGACAGTGAACTGGAAGGTATGTGCAGTGACCGGCTAGTCTGCGTTTTTTATGGAAGAGGTGTATTACGGATTGTGTGTTGTAGTTTTCTTCCACATAAAGTGTTTAGAATGCTGGTCAAAACGTAATTTATATCCCATTTAACATGACTTCTGGTACAATGATACCTCATGGTTTTCTTTCAATAATGGCCAGTTTAAAACTGTTCCAAAGAGAAGAGTCAGGTGCGTGGCTAAATGCACTTAACCAGACAGAAGAGGGCGCGTTGTCCCTTTACGTTGATGTACGTGTTGACGTCGGAATACACGTGTTACGTAATGAGGCTGTTTATATCGTGTGGCCGTTAGCTTATTGTGTGTGTTCAGTCGACGGTGCAGTGCTGTGAAAGGGCAGGGAGAGGGACCAAGAGAGTATAGGCTGTACATTTTATATTTTCGTCACAGTTTAGTATTATTTGGGCAGAGTAATGGCCGATAAAATGGATATGTCTCTAGATGAGATTATCAAGCAGAACAGGCAGCAGAGAGGTGGAGGCCGGGGAGGAAGAGGCCGCGGCCGAGGTGGCCGTGTGGGCTTAGGCGGCGGCCGAGGAGGAGGCCCCGGGCGACTTGGAGGCGGCGGCGGTGGAGGATTTGGAGGCCGAGGCGGCGGATCCGGCCCCATGAGGAATCGACAGAACCTGAACCGCGCTAGAGGCAGGCCGACGCCTTACAGCAGGGTATGAGAATGTTAGAGGAATAAGCAGTCAAAGGAAAAAAAAACCTTCGACACAGCTGAAAATTCCCGGTTAACGTCCTTCAGTTTGCTTCTAGCTAATCCTCTTGCCAGCTTGCTAAGTCAAGCGAAAAATGAAAGCTAGCCGCCGAGTTCTCCCTCGTGGAGAAGCTCTGTAGTTTGCGGTTAAGCATGAATGGAAGTTGTTTGTATAACGCGCCCCTTCTCCCACAAGCCAAATGGTTTTACACCACTTTCCAAGAAGAGCGGATGGCTAGGCCTCAACAGCGCCATTTTGAATCCACTACCCGAAATTTAAAGCCAGACGTTGGAGGCGATAACTGCTCCCCAGCTCGCGTTGGAAAGAAGGAAACCACATCATCGAGAATGCTGACCCTCAGATGAGTTTTTCCTACTAATGGGAGCATCGTGATTCTCCCAATTCGTCGACCAGGCGGCCTTTTGTCCTGGGAGTGGCTGGCGGGTTTATCGAGGCCTGTTTTGAAGGCTTTTCAACCACTCTCCCTGGCTCTTATGGATGGAAAAGTGGACTTTAACACCCTGATAAATTCCATATAAGGCAATTCTCAATCCTTTGGCTATTAAAGAGTGCCTCGGAAAAAAAAAAAAAAAAAAGCCCAAGTCCCAGTCAAAATGGCGTGGTCTCAAAATGGACGCTCACATAATCCACGCTAATAAAAAGAAGGGCATGGGGCCCTTTTCTATATATTTTTTTCAACCATATGGACATTATCCACATTCACGAGACGATAAAGAACTCTCCGGTGGTCGAGGACAGGCTGTTCAGCGCTGGAGGCGGCTGCTTCAGATGGAGACCCCGGTGTATCAACGGAGCCTCTCTGGAGGGCCTTTTGAAGGAGGCGCAGATGGCACCACAACAATGGGAACTTCTGGTAGCTAGTATGGGCAGTTTTTCAGGTTTAGTGAACAGTTGTTTTTTTGTTTGTTTTTTTTGTTTGTTTTTTAAGTTTGTTTTGGGGTGTGGGCTATCAAATTCACTTTGCACAGTTTTTTTTACTTTGTTGACTTTGGGCAGTCACAGTTTAAGGAGATTTTGTAACGTTGCTAAGGATCAGTTCGTGTCTGTCCTATACATGTAATTCTCCACTATATCCCCTTGCTTTCAATGAGCTATATTGTCTGTTTGAACTGATTCACTTGCTTGTAGTGATGGGGTGGGCAGGGAACGTTTTGGGGACCAACCCCTCTTACATTAAGGGAACTGACCACCCTGGCCATGTTGGAAGTGGAGCCCCTGCTTGCCCCAACACCCAGACGTGTGGACTCTGTGATTGACAGAGAGGCAAGGGGATCCTGAAGTCAGCAGGTGCGTTCTCTCTCATCTGTTGCAGCCTAAACAGCTCCCCGACAAGTGGCAGCACGACATGTTTGACAACGGCTTCGGAGGCTTTAATGGTAGTGCCGGTGGTGGCGGAGGAGCTGGTGTGGAAACTGGAGGGAAGCTCCTAGTCTCCAACCTGGACTTCGGTGTTTCAGATGCAGACATTCAGGTACGTTGCGTTTTGTTTGCTGTCCTTTCTTGCCTACTCTTTGTTGTCCAACAGATAAAAATTCACTTTTTTTTTTTTTTTTTTTTTCTTTTAGGAACTTTTTGCTGAATTTGGGACTCTGAAGAAGGCTGCCGTTCATTACGACCGCTCAGGAAGAAGCCTGGGAACAGCTGATGTCCATTTTGAGAGGAGAGCAGATGCACTGAAAGCCATGAAGCAATATAATGGCATCCCACTTGATGGTACGATTCAGATTATAGCGTCATATGTTTATAATATAGGTTAGAGGTAGAGTTGAAACTTAAAAGGGTACTCGCGGGGTCTTAAAATTATAGTTTTGGTCTTTAGTATGGCCAGAATTTGAGTATGTTGTCTTGTTCTTAAGTTATTCTGCTTCTTTACTCTTTATGCAAATGTGCTGGTTGTTTTTATTTATTTTTCCTTTTTGACCTGTATTTATAGCTGGAGGATTTAGGTTGGCCCTGTGTTAAAACTATCTAATGAAAAACAATAAGTGAAAGGAAATTCAGCTAATTTTTTTTTTTTTTTCTCAAACCTACAAAATGCATTGACGTTTTCAACGTATGGTGTTCAATTTGTCTTTTTAGGGCGACCAATGAACATTCAGCTTGTCACATCACAGATTGACACACAGAGGCGGCCTATGCAGGGGTGAGTTACTGTTGCTATTCAATGATCAAGAAGTCTGGTCAGTTCACCCCTTGGCGACCCAAATGTTGCCATTTTAACCTGTTCTACTTCTATTTGTAACCAAGGCATTTTGTTCCTATGATCTTACATTATTATTCGTCATTTTGTTTGTGTGTTGTGTATTTGATGGTAAATTTCTCATTATTTTCGCATGGTTCTGATTAGGGCTGAAACGATTAACGGTGTATTGATTATTGAAATTTCAATTCATTTAGTAATTGGTTAATTAACCAGACGATACAGACTCTAAAGGCCATTTGCTGAAAAATAACGCAGAGCAGTAATTAAGCTGAAACTGTACAAAAATAAATCAATTTTGGATTTAAGATAAAAATAAAACTCTGTAGAAATGTGCTTGGCAAAACTCAGTTGGCATAGTTTAGCTTCACCTGGTGTGAAAGAAAAATCTCATATTAAGCAGCTTTTTCTATCAATTCATTAACCAATTAATGGAAAAAAATGAACAGATTAGCCTGCGTTGTACTGATTTTAAGGCTAGCAGAAAGTGCTAGCCTTAGTTAATGTTGGAAAAAAAATTTTTTTTTTAGCCTGAGATGCATTTTTTTTTTGCTACAGATGATCAAGCACACACTAAAGAAATGCTGTATTTATGCACTAAATATGTCCTTATCTGATAAATTGTGATGTTTGTATATTTTACTGTATGTCTAAATCTGGTTAAACTGGCCAACTTAATCTTGTCAGAATAATTGATCACTGAATGAATTAGTTGCAGCTCCAGTTCTGCTCCCGTTTAAAAACACTTGACTCATAAAATACTCTATTTAAAAAAATATGGCTACATTGGATTGTGCCCTTTTATTTTATTTTAGGTTGGTTGTAGTTGGGGGCATGAACAGAAATCGCACCTTTGGGATGCAAAGAGGTCGAGGCGGCCGTGGTTCAGGTTTCTTCAGAGGGAGAGGACGGGGTGGCCGAGGTGGCGGAAGCAAACCGCTTTCAGCAGAGGAGCTTGATGCACAATTAGACGCCTACAACGCCAGGGTATGTCCAGCTGACAATACAGTACATTTCATTTGGTGATGTTTTACACTTGTCTTGATTTTTTTATTTATTTATTTATTTTTTTTTACCAGATGGACACCAGTTAAGAGATGAAGTTCTTCTTAGTTGTCTTCCCTTCCTTTCTGTGCAGAAGAGGGTGGTTGTTACAAATGTGCAGAATATTTTACACATGCTTGTCTTCTGATGTGATTTGAAAGTGTTCCAGCCTCTTCTTTTAA